>SNQJ01S0000734.1:69332-105304 GCA_010110895.2 Picea sitchensis | reverse complement strand
AGATTGAGAAGTCGGCCCTGCCAGTGAAGAGACACTTCACACGTGCTAGAACTTGTATAAATACTGGAGGCTAGCGCCTCATTTGATCACAACTCACTTGCTTAGTTTGAGAGACAAGTTCTAATCTGTTACCAACAAAAGAGAGAGGGAGAAGAGTGGCACATCTTTTGGAGAGGACTATCTGTATTGGTTTGAGTTATCTCTTGACATTGCATTGGCAATTTATGATAAGGAAGTTTTTGTTGGGTTTTCTTCCCCTAGAGGGTTTCCCAAGATAAAGGTTGTGTCTCTTGTGAATGTGTATTTATCAGTGATCGTGTTCTTATGTTGCTCTTATCTATTGAAATGAAAAGAACTATAATAATGTCATAAACATTAACACATATTACAATCATACTCTGTTTTAGAGTTTATTGATGGAATTTGTCAAAGAGGGATATGTTTACAGTGACAGTATGGAAAATGGTTCTCTTCAGGGTGCAGGGTATTCATCTCCCAAGCAACAATTCCAGAGGCATTGAGTGTTTGTCTAAGGCACTTGAAGTATTACATTTTGGCATAAACCTTTTTTTTATATATAAAATGAAGTATGGGGAAGTTTAAATGATCAAGTATGATATATTGCAACATTTAATATGTTATGAAGTCAAAGTGCAAGTCTTAAAGCAGCCTTTTCTAGCATTCATTCCAGGTTTTAAAAGAATTTTGGACAAAATTGTTGAAAACAATCACCTACATGAGTTTGTATCACAAACTGTGTTTTTTCAGTGTATTGCGCTACCAACTCTTCAAACTTTCAACATGGATGAGCTTTGGTCAAATTTTGACTTGGCAAGAGGATTTTTGGGTCAAGGTGGCCACATATATTTGAAGATAAGATCATCCTCCATAAAATCGTGCAGGTGGCACTTCGTTTGCTCAATGGAAACATTCTAGGGATTAAATCCTAGATTGTAGGAATATGACTAGATTTTGGAAATCTGTGTTTTCCTGTTTTAATTATCGTTTTTGGAGATAGATTCTGATGAGCTGGAAAGGTATTTTTGGAAAGTGAAAGAGGTTTTTTACAAACACGAGCTCCTCTTCAAAAAAATCTCTTAGTTTTCCAACAACTGCTTGGATTCGAGAGATATAGGTAAATCTTTGAGCATCATTTTCTAGAAATTTGACAGTTTGTATTTTCCATCCACTTCATAAATTCAGATTTGAGTTGGATATCTTCAACAAACTAAAGATAGGTGAAGAGGTTATGAGATCCATCTATTTTGGATCTATATGAGCATGTAATCTCTATATAAAGAGGACCAAAGGGAGGAGCTACGGAGGGAGGAGATTGAAGACTCTTATAGACTCTTTTATTTGTAAAGACTTTGATATATATATACTTGAATGATAAGCTTCTTTCACTGTTATTGTTCAGACTTTCATCCTTCTTCCTTATTCTGAACATGTGAGTTGAATGTTATGTTCATTTCCTTGTTTACTTAATGACTAATAACTGTCATCTTATCTTTGCATTAGTAAACTAAGAATCACAAGTCTTTTGTTGGTTATATTTGACCTTTCATATATGTTTTTAATATATGTGATGTTGTTGATATAGTTAGCATTCTCCATCCATCCTAGTTTAAAAACTATCTGATCAATACCTTTTGAGAGCCTTGTTTTGTCTAGATATGTTCAAATTGTCTTGAGTGAAGGAGTGAGTGTGTGAGTTATTCATCTTTGATCTAATTTCCCATATATTATTGAGCATTTGATTAAGTTACCAGGCTCTCTCGATCTACAACCTAGAGAGACTCCTGGAGTGATAACAAATTGGCGTTGTTGCTGGGGAGAGGAGTTTGAAGAAAGATTTCCTCGGAGACGACATAGTTCTAGCTTTTGATGATAGACAACGGTTGGGCATCATATTGGTTGTAATCTTCTATTTGGAAACTCCATGAAGGACAAATTCAGTGGCGACTCCACAATCTTCAAATGTCAAAGGCATTTGCTGCTCTTTTGGCTCAGAGGTTTGCACCTCTCAATTTTTCTACAGTTCCTGGTTTCCCACATCCAATACCTCATTTGACAGAATGGGGAGATTTTTTGCCTATCTTCAGAGAGAGGAAATAAGACAATCCTGCAGAACACCTCATCAAGTTCCATGAGTGCATGGATCTACTAGATCCACAACATGAGGATGTTCACATGAAGATGTTCATGCATTCATTGGATGGTGATGCACGTAAGTGGTATTTCTCATTACCTCCTTCTAGTATTTCATCTTTGAAAGAGTTTCATAGAGTATTCAATGAACATTGCAAAAGGTACTTTTCATATGAGTTTTTATTTGAAAATTGTTGTGAGGAATATGAATTGCATAATGAGATTGAAGTTATAGATAGAGAAGAATTTCTCCCTCACAATCTGCAACAACTCTCTAATGATCTTCAAGATGATATGCTTTCACATGACCATGAACTAGAAATGAATAGTGAAGAATTTGAAGGTTCTCTTACTATCATTAACTATGATTGTTATGAATATGAAGAGTTGGTTTCTTTAGCTACAAATGGAGATGATCAACTGTCTTTTGGTCAAATGCCAATTGAAATYAGTAAGGATAGCCCAYAGTTTTCAGATTTGCAGACAAAGGGAAATTGCAACAGCCATGAGGAACTGGATTTTCATAGATCATCCATTTTTAAGGAGGAACATCAAAAGAACTATCTTTCTCCTTATGTACCTTTTGTTCCAAWTTTTTATGGAAAGGCTGATGATGATGAGGAAGAAGGTGATGTTATTTTAGATTTGTTTTGAAGCACTATTGCTGATAATTCTTTKCATAAATCTTCATCTTTGGCATTAGGATTTTATCCCGATGTTCCCATATTTGACAAATATAGTGATGATGAGGAAGATTTTAAAGTTTACGAAGGCTTGTTGACTAATGAAATCTCATCTAGTTCTATTTTTCAACAAGGAGATGATCATCAATGTATGCATGCTATGGTTGATGATAGTTACGAGTCTGTTGTTCAAAATTCCAATAAAGATCCTCTTATTTTTTGACTCATCTTTCAAAGATATCATTGTTGGAGAGAGTAATCTACAGTTCTCTCATGATATATTTTTAAAGACTCATCCTTCATTTGATCATTATGGAAACAATGATGTAGAAGATCATGAACATATCTCTTCTTTTCTCTCATAAATTGTCAACTGGGATGAGTAAGCACATCATAGTGATGGATCTGAGTCACAGGGATATAACAAAGAGGAAGACATACATGAGCAATCAATGATTTTGAACATGTATGATGGTGATCACGATTTTGAAGATCCCATGGTAGCCTTACTTGAGTCTTATCTCTCAGATTCTCTTAAGTTTTCAAATTTTATCATATCACTTACATTTGACAGTGAGTGTGATCTCCTTAAAGAGTTTTTATGGTCACTGTTATGCTTTTCTTATTATCTTCTAATCAGTGGCATTAAAAGAAGTCTTTCAGTCTTGAGTTTACTTGTATGGCTTCATTGGAAGCATGATTTCACTTGATCAACAAGCAGTACAGTTGATTAGAGTAGGAATGTGCATGAATAAGCTCAGTAGTTGAGCATTGGTTTTCAGTTTCAATAAATAAGCAGAGTTTCACTCAGTACATCAAAAACATAATGTAAGTGACAGATCTGGAAAGCTTGTAAGGGATTAGTTGTACAAGTTTAATACTAGATGACTCCATCACCCAATGGACTAGGCACTATAGAGTCCAAGATGTATATTTTTGAAGAGTGGTTTGATCTCATAATCAGAGCAGGTTGCAGGGTTTTCAGATTGAACGGAAAGGCACAGGGTCTGCTATGTTCTTGGAACCTCACAGGGAGGCTTCCATCCCCAATTAGAGCCCGATGTTATCTCCCAAATAAAATTTCATTTTATTTAAATCTTAGGTGGTTAATTGAGTTTTTAGTCTCTTGAGTCACATGTTGTAAGAGCCATTCATGGTCCATAATGACCCATCATTACACATCAGATCATAACTTGAACTTTATTTGTCATTATTCTCCATGATGACAAGTTGGTAGTGCAAACAAGTAGTTTTCCATCATGTGCGCTACCAACTCGTAAGAAAGCTCTGTTTTTGCATTTGAATACTTTTGAAGTGAAAAAGGTATATCAAGAAAGTTTTTCAAGGTTCTTAAATCATCATCAAGTCTTGAGATCTTCTTCTAAAGCTGCAACTCACCATCAAAGGAAAACTACTATGGTTTGCAAAGAAACAAAGAAATCTTTTGTCCTTAGGGTTTTGGTATGCAACAACCTACAATGAAGATATACTATGTTTTAATGATGTATGATTTGATTCCAGATGAATATGCATATGGTAGCAACATAGAGGAACCTTTTTATCAGTTTGTGTTGAAGATAAAAAAAACCCTAGCAAGTGCTAAATACATAAGAAATGCATATCACAAGCATACTCTGTTTTAGAGTTTATTGATGGAATTTGTCAAAGAGGGATATGTTTACAGTGACAGTATGGAAAATGGTTCTCTTTAGGATGCATGGTATTCATCTCCCAAACAACAATTCCATAGGAGATCATCCATTTTTAAGATAGTCCTATTTGGGAGGAGATTGAAGACTCTTATAAACTCTTTTATTTGTAAAGACTTTGATATATATACTTGAATGATAAGCTTCTTTCACTGTTATTGTTCAGACTTTCATCCTTCTTCCTTATTATGTACTTGTGAGTTGAATGTTATGTTCATTTCCTTGTTTACTTAATGACTGATAACTGTCATTTTATCTTTGCATTAGTAAACTAACAATCACAAGTCTTTTGTTGGTTATATTTGACCTTTCATATATGTTTTTAATATATGTGACGTTGTTGATATAGTTAGCATTCTCCATCCATCTGAGTTTAAAAACTATCTGATCAATACCTTTTGAGAACCTTGTTTTGTCTAGATATGTTCAAATTGTCTTGAGTGAAGGAGTGAGTGTGTGAGTTATTCATCTTTGATCCAATTTCCCATATATTATTGAGCATTTGATTAAGTTAGGAGGAGATTGAAGACTCTTATAAACTCTTTTATTTGTAAAGACTTTGATATATATACTTAAATGATAAGCTTTCAATTGCTATTGTCTGGGATTTCATCCTTCATTCATCTTTATTATGTACTTGTGAGTTGAATATCATATTCATTTCTCTGGTTTACTCAATGATTGAAGATTGCCATTTTATCTTTGCATTAGTAAACTAACAACCACAAGTCTTTTGCTGGTTATATTTGACCTTTCATATATGTTTTTAATATATGTGGACGTTGTTGGATATAGTTAGTATTCTCCATCCATCCGAAGTTTAAAATTATCCGATCAATACCTTTTGAGAACCTTGTTTTGTCTAGATATGTTAAAATTGTCTTGAGTGAAGGAGTGAGTGTGTGAATTATTCATCTTTTGATCCATTTCCATATATTATCGAAAGCATTTGATTGGTTATCGTGCCTTCTCGACGCCAGGCTCTCTCGATCTACAACCTAGAGAGACCCCTGGAGTGATAACACTTCCAACCACCATTCTCTCTTCCCAACTACCAAAACCCAGTCGCCAACATGCCTCTGTTGTTGTACATTCTTATTCCAACCTTAAAATATCCTTTTTTAATCGTCAAACAATGCCACTTTTTCAACTATACGTGTTTCCCTTTTGGTCATACAACACCATACCAACCAACCACATACAACTAAGTTTGTATCTTGCAATTCAGTAATCTTGCGGATCTTTTTAGGCTCGTGCAAATAATCACGAGACACACAGATAATTCAAGGAAGACTTTGGGTGTCGAAGAGCCTCCAAATTTAGAAGTAATTGGTCACTGAGTAAATTAACAATCTTACAAACGAGGAGAAGTAAGATTTCAAGCTACTCAAGGATGAGCTCAAAACATTAAAAAACGATAACAAGGGAATGACCCGTACAAATTCTCACACATCATTTTCACAACCACACCAATCATCCAACTCAAATACATTCAATGGTTATGCACACAAAGTAACATTAACCATACCTAATTTTGACAATGAGGATGATCGAAAAGGCACAAGATGGATTGATAAAATTGAAAATTGTTTTGATTTTCATCACATACTCAATGAGAAATAGAAAATCAACATCGTTGCAATGCACTTAGACAAATTGTCTTGTTATTGTTTCTTATGGTGGAACTCCAAATCTCAAGGGCTAGCTAGAGATTGGGACACATTCAAAAATAATATTTTTCAAGCGTTTCCAAGATATAGAGGAGGACAAAATCTTCATCATACTTGCATGAGTGCAACAATCAAGCTCAACAGAGGAATATTTTAATGATCCTTATGTATTAGCGACTCATGTCATAATCCTACCGATAAGTGTCTACTGAATATTGCCATATTGTGGTTGGAAACAAATATACATAATGAACTTGAATTACTAGAGCCCAAGGATGTGAAGCAAGCAAAAAAAACAAACCAAACTCATTGAAAAGAACTCATGTCCCGACAATTCCCTATTCCCCAATATGAGAAATCAAGTTCAAAATACATCCCTCATCATCTAAGGAAGTCACAATCATATAAAAAAAGGACAAAAGACGATGTTTCACATGCAACACACCCCATTGGAATCTGGGGCATAAACGCAAGGACAAAAGATTCTTCCTATATGAAAATAATATTAGTGATAACGACAAGGAAGAGGAAGTTGGGGACACATTTTCTTTTGATGAGGGCAATGACAATGAGGAATCTAACAAACAAAATTTCATGCCAACACTTCCTATTGTTGCAATGACGGGTATTACCCAACCCCAGACTCTCAAAGTCTTTGGATACATTAAAAAAACTAAAGTAATCATGCTTATAGATAGTGGAAATTCATACAATTTTATAGATAAAACGATTGAAAAGCAATTAAATCTATTTGTCTATCCTACATTTGATTTCCAAATCAAAATTCTAGGGGATAGAACTACTTCTTGCAATGGGAAATGCAATGAGATAGAATTGACTATTGATGACTACAAGTTAATATCTCCCATGCATGCAATGGTGATCAGGGGAGTGGACATCGTCTTAGGAGCCAAATGGTTGGCCTCTATTAAAACAATAAGACTGAATTATCTACAAAATAAATTACTAAGTTTCTATGTAAACAAAAACAAAAAATCCATGGAATCAACAGCCTATGCACCCAAATAGTTTCATCTAGTAAAATGAAGAAAATGTTTTAGAGGGGTGCCCAATCCTATATTTTACATTGTTATTCAATGGAGGGAATGTATGATGAAGCAAAATATGTTGATGATCTTGATAAGATGCTTGAGAAATATATTGCAGTCTTTTGAAACTTACCCTGTGGTCTTCCCCCAGTATAGTCAAGGGATCATATCATAGAGCTCATTCCTGGATCAACTCCAGTTAGGAGGAAGTCTTACTAGAAATCTCATCAACATAAAATAGAAATTGAGCATCTGGTTCAGGAATTATTAGACTATGGTATACTAAACCAAAGCAAGAGCCTATATTCAACACCAATCATGCTAGTGAGGAAAAAGAATGGCTCATATAGACTTGGTATCGATTATCGAGCATTGAATAAGATTACCATCAAAGATAAGTTTCTCATTCCGTTTGTGGATGAACTTTTGGACTAACTCCACAGAGCTAAGTATTTCTCAAAACTTGATCTGAAATTTGGATATTATCAAATAAGAATATGAGAAGAGGATATTCCAAAAACTTCCTTCTCTACATATGAGGGCCTATATGAATTTTGTGTTATGCCTTTTGGATTATCCAATACCCCAACTACCTTCTAGGCAATAATGAATGAATTATTTCGTCCACACTTGCAAAATGTTGTATTGGCACATTTTTCTTAAATTCCATTGTTATATTTATTGTTGTTAGCATAGTTTTTAATTTTATAAATACCTATTTCCATTATGATGGAAATAGGACAAGCTTTAACTTCTTAGCTCACTTTCCATTATTTATTAGTTTGAGTATAATTTTCCTTGGGAACTATGCATGGTGATGCCGATAGTTGATTCTTTTTGGGAGGTTAGATGAATATTTTCTGGATGAACACTAAATATAGGCTCTTTTAGTCTACATGATGATTACTTTTTAAAATTCTAACATATAGTTGCCAACTTTTGACTAGTGGAAACACATGACACCAATACATTAAAGTTATGTATAAAAATAGTTTAAAATAGAAAGAGTGATGCAAGTACCCTTTATCTCAGCTAGGACACCTAGCTTGATGTAGAGCACTATTTTCAACACCATTGTGACTCCACTAGATATATGGAGCAACATATAGAAGGAATATCTCCATTATACCATGAATCATTTTATCTGCCTAAACCTTATGCAACTAAAAATATTGAAGTCTTGACCCAAAACCAAGTGTTAGTAGCTTTGGGCATGTGGTCATTTCCCTAGAAGGACCTATCAGGAGGGATGCAAGATAGATTCAAATGAATTTGAGAGTGAGAGGTAGGTAGTACAATATGGATGCAAGATAGATTCAAATGAATTTGAGAGTGAGAGGTAGGTATTACAATATGCATTAGTGTTTTATACTCTTTAGTTATGATATGTTTGTTGGTGATGTTGTGCAAGTGATTGGTCCCATTTTTCATTAATGTATTTAAATTATAAATTTTAGATTCATCTAATGAGTTGTCAATGTTGAGCTACTAACCTTCCAAAAATAAAATTTTGGAGTTACTTTATTTTCACTGCTTTTCATTAATGCATGTAATGTTTATTTGTTTCATTATTGTATTGGTGATGGTCTCATTTTGTGTGCTTGGCTTGAAATGATTCAATTTAGATTCTTACACCTTGTTTGTGATAAAAATCAAAGTGCAAAAGGGAAAGACAAATGTGACAATGAAGAAGGAACATGATTAAAGAAAAATGAAATTTCATTAATATTAAGAACTTCTCAATCTAGGGTGGTCTTTGTAATAAACCTAAAAATAATTATATTTAACTAGTCAAAGGACATCATACTCGCGTGAAAGGTTGCACCCATTTGTTTCATGGTGTATAGATTGGTGTTTGTTTATCATTGTAAGCATCAAGGGGTCAAACTATGTATAATTGAAGCATAAAAAGTTAAACATCAGAGTTTACTAAGATAAAAAAAATTAATGTTTAAAATTAAGAAATTTGTACATAAAAAAAGAGGTATTTTAGTCTTGGAGTATGATCTAAAACTATTTATGTTTGGTTAGGAGCTCGTTTTCCTCAAACGTAAGGAAATAAGTTAACGACTCAAGACTGAGAGATATTTGGCAGGAGTGAAAGTTTGCCCCCTCATGGACCACCAACGAGCTATTCTAGGCGGCGTAGTTTTCCTTGAATAACAATGATGGATCAACCCACATTCACAGATAGCAACCACTGATGATTGTCCCTACTGCTAGTTGACATACTAAGTTATGATAGATTTTCCCACTACAATAAAAAAAAAGTACTAACCTAATTACTTACACCTTGACCTCTTTAATAAGATTAATGAAAACACTATTTCATATGCAATCCATCTATTTTTTACCATGAAAACAAAGATCCCTCCAAGTCTTGCAACCTATAAGTGTTTTGGCCAAATTGGAAAAGTTTCTCTATAATTTGGAATGTACCTAACCACAACAGGGCTAGTTTCACATGATTACCCTTTTTATCATGCGCTTTATCCTACGTGAACATGAGATCGCCAATTCAAAAAACATTGATGAATGGTTTCTTATCAAGCCACTTTTTTTCTTCAAGTTTTAGCAGTGTGTAGATTTTGTGACTTACACATGAAGTTTATTTGTTTAATCCCTTTTGGGACAACTCTAAAAATGGAAGAAATAAGTTAAGAGGAAGAATTTCGTCATTTTCCAAATTTTGTTAATAATTTGTATCAAATACTCTTTATATGTTTAGACAATGCCATTTCGTAGATGATAATAATTGGAGGGTCACTTTAAAACCAAAAAAACAGACACAAACACAAAACCCATTTCAAGGGAAAACTCAATCAAAGTTTTAGAATTTAAAAGATTGTGTATTGTTTGAAAGGTTTTTTCAATCAAAGTTTTAGAATTTGAAAGATTGTCTATTGTTTGAAGGGTTTTTCATCACTAAGAGGTTGTATAGAAAATGTTGATTTTCTCTCTCTTTCTAATTAGTTTGATATTTATTGACATGATCTTGCTAGCTAGTGGGCATCTTGAAACAAAGTGGGCTACTAATACCTTATACTCAAGACCGAATGAGCAATAGTTGCCGAAATTTCTAAACAAATGATAATTAATGCAAAACAAAAATTTCACCTCTATCTTAGAGGTTTCCTAGATCTTATACCTGTGAATTTTTAGCCTTAAGGTTATTGTGAAATACAATTAAAACAACAACAACAATGGACAATATTTCAATCCTTAAAAACTTCGAACATCTAGGCAATCCAAAAGAAAAGATACCAAAGTGTTTTGATAAGTTTCAACCTTTTAGAGCAATCATGTCATGCATAAACCAAATTTGAAAAAATGATTTATAGATGTAGATACAACAACAAACCAACCCTTATCTTCTTCAATTACAATGTTAAATCTCTTAATATAGTCATTGTTAACTTATGTCAAATCAACGAGACAATTATAGTTGGAAATTAAAAACCATGAAGAATATAGATGACAGAAAATCAAATCTAAAATTTACACACATATTGGATAGCGAGAAACTTCATTAATATGTACAAGATGAAATTCATGTGCATACCATAGTCTTATCACAAGAGTAGTACAATCCACTAGCTCTAAAAAAACCTAGCTAGGGAAAACTAAGAAAACCCTAGCTCAACCAACGAGATCCAACAAGCATGAATCACTCAAGCAAGCCCTCTAAGGCAAAACGTCTCCTCTTCTTCTTCTTCACTTCCCCATGTGCAAACTAGGGTTTCATAAAAAAACTCTATTCTCCAAATATCCAAGGGATGAATTCTCGACCCTAGACTTCAAGATACTCCAACAAGATCAAGAAACAACGACTCCAAGATAGAGAGAGAGAGAGAGATCAAGTACATAAGAAGATCCAAGAAAGAGATAAAAGACTAGTTTTCTTCAATTGATCACATATCTAACACAAGTGTGATAGGTATAAATGAGCTATGATGTTATCATATGAAAATAATCTCTCCTTCCTCTATATATATGAGAGGTAAGGGGGGAAACAACACATATGTGGGCCTATGCCCTTAAAAGCAACCTACAATAATCACATTTAGGCTCAGAGATGTGGAACACTACACCCTAAGGGTACACATGTCAAGCTCCGTGGTTATGTCATCCACAGGCAAGGTTCCAAATTCAAGGAACAAGCCATGTACTCCATTGGGTCCACTCCCCCTACATGAATACTATTGCAACCCAAACATCCCTGAGAAAACTCCAAGCATCCATGCAAGAACCCAAGCTAACTTGTGCTTTCTAGGGTTTGATGCCCTCCTCCAAGATACATAGCACTCCTCCAAGGTAGGCCATTGTCCAAGCAAACAACTCTCTCCATATGGCCATCATGAAGGACAACACCCAAGTTGTCAAGAGAACCCAAACACCCTAGTGAAGAATGTCAAGCAAGCACCCAAATGAGGTTAAACAACCATTGAGCAAGTCATTTCCAATGTGCAAATCGATCACGAACCATTCAAGGGTTGATCATACATCATGTAACCCAAATCTCATGACACACCCACAAACACGATGTAAACACGTTCAAAGTAAAAATATTTTGATTTCCCAAAACATACAAAATCATTGATGAGAAAAGAAGTTCATACAAAATTACTTAGAATTCTTTTTCATTTTATTTGAACCTTGGACACTTATCTTTGTTGAAGCTTTCCACTCATTATGCACACTATGCTTAGTCTAGTTTTTGGTTTTCAATAATTGAAGTTTTAAGTTCTCCTCCCTTTTGCTTAGGGAACATTGCATCCTCTATGAAGAAGATGACCATTAAGTTGTTATATAACATAGGCAATTTAAGTGTTGGAAAATTCACTGCACATTAATGTTGATGGTTTTTTTCTCTAAAGCCACCCATAAAAACACTAAAAATAAGTAAAAACTTTAAAACTGATTTAAATTTTTAACATATAAAATATGCACAATCATAACCAAAACACATTTACGGTTTAAATACACTACAAAGTAACACAAGGTGAACTAATATATAAACACACAACTAATATTATTTTTTAGTATAAAAATGAACTAATATATAAAAACATAACTAATATTATTTTTTTATTATAAAATTTATTTTACATATAACTAAATAAAATATAGCCAAATAAATTTGTATGAAATAAAATGATGTCATTTCCATTATAATATAAATAAAAATTAAACAATGTACCTGAAACCATTTAGACATTGTGTTTTAGAATGTTTAGAGAATGCATATCTAAATCACAATCTTATAAAATAGACTAATGTTAAATAATAATACTATAATGAATAACCGTAGTTATAACTAAAGTCTTTGAATTTGGTAATTTTTCATTCACAGTTACCATATTCAATTTTAAAGTAGAGGAAAAACTTTGCAAAGGAGGTTTTCTATGTGCTTAAAATATTAATAAATCAAAGATAAGATAGAGATTTTTAATTAATCTTGGTGTATAATCGATATATGATTTAATAAATTGATTGTTGGGATTGATCTAGGTTAGAGTTCATCTTATTAAACATAAATCTGGTTTTATTTGCAAACAAAGATAAATATATATATATATATATATTATATAGAATTGTAATTTTAATAATAATAGGCTAGGTTATTTAGGAGTTATAGTGCTTAATTTCATTGTGGTATTTTTACATTTTGTGTTATAACTATTGTCTTTGTATCTTATGTCATAATGAGTTTCTAAATATTGTATTTGTATTTTTTTCACTATTAGTGGATTTAGTTGATCTAGATGGATATTGGTGGCCACCCACCTATTTCAACTGCCTCCTCGTGTCCATTTTTGTTCAGCACGTCTTTTTGTACTGTTTTATAATTGTGAGTTCTACACTTCTAGGGTTGTCTTAAGCCTCACACATTCTCCAGGTGGATACGGTTGGCCTCTCGCATAATTCAACTGGTCTACTTTGTATGTTTTCATATCAGCACATTTTGCTGTACTTTCAGGCCTGTTTTGAGGCCCTAAACATTGTTTTTTTTACTCACCACAATCATATTGTAGACGAAGTCAGAGTTTGACGAAAAAATGTGTAGTTCTATGAAAGACCTTTCCAATGAGCTATCACGAGTCTAAAACGAAGGTCATGTGCAAAAGTTATGACCCTAGGAAGTTGAGGTACCGAATTACACCAACTTACCCGTATGGCCCACATGACTTTTGACGTTTCACCTTCTAGGGTTAGGTTTTTATATGTCTAGGGTTTTGACATTCATGAATAATATGAAAAGGGCCTATGGAGCCTCATTATAATCCATTCTGCTCAGACAGATGCGCGTAGCAACCACATCTCTTCTCAGAGATAGCTACCACCATTCAAGCAAGTTCAGTTTTACAGTTTTAGCCTATTTCATTATTTAATAGAAGATATTGCTCACTAAATATTTGTGTTATTCTTCCTATCTCTGTGTTTATGGTATTCAGTCTATAATCAGTTCGTTTCGCTCCTAAATCTGGATCAGTGGTATTAGAGCAGTCTGTTCTTCATTTATTTTTCTTCGTGCATGTCCCCGACAAGGTCTGGGTACAAGAAGTTGGGACTTGAACCAATCGAGCCATTACCATATCGGTCGTGCTGAACCCGACAACAACCCATGTGAGATGAAAAGAAAAATGATGTAGCAGGAGATCCTATTAAAATGTTGCTCGAGGAAGCCCTCGGGCGACAAAGTAACGAAATGATGGACAACTTCGCTCAGATCCTTCGACGGCTGCCCATGGGAGAAGCATCTTCATCAGGCAGCCATGCAACCTCCTTCAAGGTACATGTAAATTTTGGTATTCTATTATTTGAAGGACTGATAGATGCGAATGCTATAGATAAATGGTTAAATCTACTCGAAGGATATTTTTTGGTCCACAATTTTTTCAATCGGGAAAAGATCACTTTTTCACTCCTCAAGGTCGTTCCCCTTGTTAAAGACTAGTGGGATACCTACTCTGAGCAAAGGGCCATGGATGAATATGCAATTTTTGTGGTGGCCCCTACATGGGATTCCTTCCAGGATGTCATTAAAGAACAATACTACCTTGTTGGAAGCTACGAGGACCAGTACACCAGATGGACCGCCCTACATCAAGAAAGGGACCAGACAGTACCAAACTTCACCAATATTTTCCATACCCTCCGCACCAAATTGGGTATCAAAGATTCTAAGCGTCATCTGGTGCTCAAATACCGTGACTGTTTGCATAGATACATTCAAACAAAATTTGAGTTCCTGGACATCACCTCATTGGGCACATCTTATAGGTACGCTGTCAAGATAGAGCATAAATTTAAGCAGAAACTATGAGAGTTTGGATCTGCAAACCCCTCACAGTCGAAGCAAGGTAAAGGCAACCCCAACCCACATAGCAGGGGACCAAGTCGCGATGGCCGCCCTCAGGACAATCCGTCCAAGCTACAACACAAGAAGGGCAACGAGAAGACGAAGAAGGACACAGGAAAATGGTGCGAGTACCATAAAAGTCCTTGGCACAACACCGACGAATGTCGCTCTAAGAAGTCCCTCGTGGTTGATCTGAAGGATTTCGAGTCAGATGCCAATTCTGATTCCGAGTCAAATCCTTAAGGAGGGAAGTAGATTATTGATGTTGAACCCAGTGCCACGGTCGCTACCACCAAAGTCCAGCCAAGCGAACCAGAAGAACTAGAGGAAGGGGAACACCTCTTTCACTTGTAGATGTGGGTCAAGGGGGCTCTGATTCACTTCATTGTCGACAGCGGTAGTCAGAAGAACTTGATTTCAGCAGAGGTCGTCAAGCGGATAAACCTACCAACAACACCGCACCCGCAACCCTACACCATCGACTGGCTTCGTCAAGGAAGAGATCTTCGTGTCAGCTAACAATGTCGACTGTCCTATGACATAAAGCCTTTCAAAGATGAGGTACTGTGTGATATTTCTCCCCTTGAAGTTTGTGATATTCTTTTAGGACAACCATATTTGTGGAAGCGTCATGTTGTGTATGAGTCTAGACCCCGCAATGTTATTATTAATTTGGGTAGACAGTTGTACAGGATTCCAGAGGTGGCACCGCCTACTGCTATTTCTTTAATCTTTGCTAAGAAATGCAGTAAGGTCATTTCACAGACCGAGAAGTTCGTCTTCTTTGTGATCCGTGCTCACAGTAAGCAGAAGGTCGCCGCCACATTCGTGGCCTCTACACGACACCTCTCTTTGCAATAGAAGCAAGTGGATGGGATCGTGGACGTATACATAAACATCTTCGTCTCACCTACATGGGTACCGACACACTGCCAAGTCAAACATCCAATTGATTTGACCCCCGACGCACCTCTACCTAATGGACCAGTCTATCGACGCTCGCTGATGGAGAATGACGAAATCAGGCATGAGATCCAAGAGCTTCTTCAAAAGGGGCACATCAGACCCAGCTCCTCCCCTTGGGGAAGCCCGATTGTACTGGTGCAGAAAAAGACGGGACTTGGCGACTCTGCATTGATTACAGAGCCTTAAACAAAATCACAGTCAGGAACCGCTATCTCATTCCTAGGATTGATGACCTTCTTGACCAACTCAAGGGGGAAAATTTCTTCAGCAAGATTGACCTAAAGTCTAGCTACCATCAGGTTCCCATCGAACCAACGAATGTTTGGAAGACAACCTTCAAGTCTAAGGAAGGTCTCTACGAATGGCTAGTCATGCCCTTTGGATTAACAAATGCACCAACCACTTTCATGAGGTTGATGGATGATGTATTGAGACCCTTCACCTTCTCCTTTGTGGTAGTATATTTGGATGACATCCTCATCTTCAACATAACATGGGAGGAGCACATGTGACATATTCAACATGCTTTGAGCACTCTATGGAAGCACAAGCTTTATGCCAACTTGGAAAAATGCTCTTTTGGCATGAACAGGGTCCAATACCCGGGCTACATTGTTGATGAGCATGGGGTACATGTTGATCCAGCTAAGATCCAAGTCATCCGTGACTGGCCAGCCCCGACTACACTGACCGAGCTTCAAAGCTTCTTAGGAATCACCAATTTTTACCGATAGTTCATGTTGGGATTCTCCCATATTGCCTGGGCCCTCAGCCAGGTGACCAAGGGCGGTGGTAGGGCCAATTTCGTGTGGGGGATGTAGTAACAACGAGCATTTGAAGACTTGAAACATTGTTTGTGCTCAACTCCCATACTCTCCTTGCCCGATCTGCAACAACCATTCAAGATTGAGACGGATGCATCTGATTATGCTGTGGGCACAGTTCTCACTCAACACGGGCATCCGGTGGCATACCATAGTGAGACACTCTCCGATGTTGTCCATAAATACCCCACCTATGACAAGGAAATGTATTCCATTGTACAAGCTTGTCATCAATGGAAACATTACATTCTGGGGACAAAGACGATCATACACACTGATCACAAGCCTCTGCAGTTCATACAGACACAGGGGAAATTACAGAACGATCGCCATCAGAAGTGGTCCACCTACTTGCAACAACTCCATCTCAACATAAAGTATAAGACAAGTATCTCCAATCGTGTTGTTGACTTCCTCAGTCGGCCTCCTGTGGCTGGACTTACCACTGTGCTCCATTCTTGTGGACATGAAACATCAGAGTGGCCCCAACTTTACTAGCAAGATCCGGACTTCGCCACCACATATCAACTCTTGGGTACAGGCGCCACTATCACTGATTTTCACATTCAGGACCAACTCTTATGCCACTTGGGCCATCTCTGTGTTCCTACAAGCAAGCGTTCGAAGCTGATTTGGGAAGCCCACTACAGTCGGGTGGCAGGACATTTTGGCGTAGAGAAAACTGTGTCCGTCCTTCAGAAACATTTTTATTGGCCAAAACTTTGACTTGACGTCAGCAAGTATATCAGATCTTTCACTGCCTACGCCATTGCCAAGCCGACCATCAAGAAGTAAGGCTTATACACCCCTCTGCCTATTCCTGAGAAGCCGTGGGAGTCCATCTCCATGGATTACATGTCTGGTTTGCCAAGCACCAAGCACGAAAATGACTGCGTGTTTGTGGTCATTGATCGGTTTTCGAAGATGGCCATCCTCACAGCCTGTAAGAAGACTGTCACATCGACCGATACTGCCAAGCTCTTCTTCAAATGAGTTTGGGTGCACTTTGGGATACCACAGACCATCATCTCCGACCGAGACAATAGGTTCCTCAACACCTTTTGGTCGAGTCTCTGGTCTCTGTTGGACACCAAGCTCACAAAATCCACTTCTTTCCACCCCCAAACCGACGGCCAAACCGAGGTCATCAATCAGATGATTGTGCACATCCTGCACATGTACAACTTTAAGCATCCTTGTACATGGGACGAGAGTCTCCCATATGTCCAACACAGTTACAACAAAGCTCTCCATAGTTCCACCGACCATAGCCCATTTCAGGTGGGTCTGGGATTCCAACCCTTGGGACCCATTGACATTGCACTTCCTCTTTCCACCGCACAAACAAACTCTTCCCCTGATCAGTCTACGGTCGACAAAGCCACCAGATTCATTGAGAGGATTCAACACATCCGCCAATAGGTCCAGGAGATTTTGCAGAAATCCAATGCTAAGTACAAGCAACACCACGATAAACATAGGGTACCACACCAGTTTCAGGTTGGCGACAAAGTTTGGTTACATTTACAGAAGGAGCGTCTCACCGGGCCCCATTAGAAGCTTCAATCACTTCGTTATGGGCCTTACACTATCACCAAGGCTATGGGTAGCAATGCTTTTGAGCTCAACACTCCACCCTTCTGTAGTCTACATCCAGTATTCAATGTGGAACTCATTCGACCATATTTCCCACCATTATTGGACACCTCTGAGATCGTCGAACAATTGACACCAACAGAGCTCAACCCTGATTGCATGGAACAAGCATCCATCGATCAGATAGTGGACACACAGGTCAAGGGCACTCGCCAACAACATATCCAACTTTATCGAGTTGTCAAGGCAGGGCAACTCCTACACCAAGGCAAGTGGCTCACCCGGGGCCAAATTCAGCAGAAATTTCCTTACCTGATGGGGGAGCTCAATGCAATGGAGACCATTGCTTCCTAAGGGGGGAGGATTGATCCAGATGGATATTGGTGGCCACCCACCTATTCCAACTGGCTCCTCATGTCCATTTTTGTTCAACACGTCTTTCTGTACTGTTTTATAATTGTGAGTTCTACACTTATGGAGCTATCTGATGCCTCACACATTCTCCAGGTGGATACGGGTGGCCTCTTGCCTAATCCAACTGACCTATTTTGTATGTTTTCATATCAGCACATATTGTTGTACTTTCAAGGCTGTTTTGAGGCCCTAAACATTGTTTTTTTGACTCGCCACAGTCAGACTATAGACAGAGTTAGAGTCTGATGGCGAAATATGTAGTTCTCTGAAAGACCTTTCCAACGGGCTATCACGCACCTAAAACATAGGTCGTATGCAAAAGTTATGACCCTAGAAAGTTGAGGTACCAAGTTACACCAACTTACCCATAGGGCCCACATGATTTTTGGCTTTTCACCTTCTAGGGTTAGGTTTTTGGATGTCTAGGGTTTTGGCATTCATGAGTAATATGAAAAGGGCCTATGGAGCCTCATTGTAATCCATTCTKCTCAGACGGATGTGCGTAGCAGCCACATCTCTTCTCAGAGATAACTACCACCATTCGAACAAGTTTCAGTTCTACAGTTTTACAGTTTCGGCCTATTTCATTATTTAATAGAAGATATTGTTCAYTGAATATTTGTGTTATTCTTCCTATCTCTGTGTTTATGGTATTCAGTCTATAATCAGTTCGTTCCGCTCCTAAATCCGGATCATCAGTGTCCAATACAAGACATTTCARGCCTTTATAATTTTTTCATATTAGTGGAAAATAGTTGAATTGTTTAAAAAAAAAAACCAAAAAAAAACAACCAAATTATATTTATGTTTAAATGAGCTCCTAATACCTTTCTAATAAAATTAATAACAAAACATTGTAAAACATAACAAGAGCTGCATGGCAACGTAGTCCCCGCCAAGTAAGATCGCGTATCCTCTGTCTCCGTACACATGCAATACATATATCTAATGCATTACACATATCTATTGGATATCACAGGAGATGAAAAGTGTAACGAAATATGTTCATACTACCTATAATCCACCTCCTCAACATTCAATAATGCGTAGCAAGCTGGATGTTACTTGCAAGTTGTGGGACTTCAATGTCCATTCGGTTATTATACTGACCGTATACCATGGCTCCGACCAACCATACTCATTCGTATGTTTGCAGGCCAGATGAATTTTTCTCGGGCGCCTGGATTTCCGAGGCTGTTGGTTTGACCCTGGTTATGTTCGTGAAAATAACTTATTAATTAATTAATTGCTTGAACGATTATTAATTAGTGATGCTTCTTGAACTCAATCTTGTGAATCTCCAGATGGCACTGACATGGTTGTTGGGACTTTGGTTATGCTTTCTCTGTTGCTCTTGTCTTTGTCTCCGTACTTGGCTTTACCCCTGCCTCAACCACCGGTGGTTCCTTTGCTTCCACTGCTCCTAGCTTTGCTCTTACATATGCTGCAGGTGGATATGGATCTTCGTCTCAATCAACACCTAGTGGATGAAGATATCAGTTATTTCACTTGTGCCCAATGCACAACGGTTGCAGCACACAAGCGCATCGCTCAACCATGTCACCGTTCGGATTCACCAATACCAGATCATTCTGAAATCCCTTCCATTCCCACGTACGAGAGTGTTGCCTCTGTGTTTCAATAAGTTTACCGGATCATCGTGACAGACCACACCCAGCATCTCTGCTACACCCACGATCGGATGGGAGAGTGAGCCTACAACCCAAAGGACGGGAGAAGTTGCAATACCCAGTTTGATCCACACCCTTGTCCTACGCAGAACCAGGGTCAAACATCAAGATAACAGTTCGTCAAGCTAGACCTGATTTTTAATCTATGCACCTAGTTTTTAATTATTAAAATTTATGGTGCGAGGTTTTCTTGTCAGCATAAATAATAACATAAATCAATAGATGAGATTGTTTGCAAACAGAGATCTGACACCTTTGCAATAAGGGGTTCAAGTTCTTCACCAATCATAATTTTAAAAAATGGTTTAATTTAAAAAAAAATAAAAAAATTCAATATAACAACATTATACTTTGGAAAATTGTTTAAATTTTTTGTCAAACTACTTAGTCAATGGAATTAATGTCAAATCAATAGCAAACTCATTGCTATAGTCTTGCTTTCGCAGGGACTAATAAAAAGAGCCATATCAAAACTTATTATATGAAATTAACGTCTTTCCAATAATACAATAGAATAAAAGATCATTCACATACTAAAATAAATATCATTCACATACTAAATTACTTATAATTTTTATTTTATTTGAATCTTGTAAAAGTATTTTTTATGAAGCTTCCCACTCATTTATGCACATTATGCTTAGTGTATTTTTTGGTTTTCAATATTTAAATTTTTAAGTTTTCCTTCTTTTTGTTCAAGGAGGCCTAAGCACCTAAGAAGATGATGAATTTGCTATACAACATGAACAACTTAAATGCTGGAAATTCACTTCATATTGATTATGTTAATGGTTTTTCCTTTAAAATCACCCCCAAAAAACACTTAATGAATAAAAACATTAAAATTAAATGTAAAATTTCAACACAATAAAAATGCACATCTATTATTTATTATTTTTAAAAAATTCAAATAAAAAAATTATTACAATACTCCACTTTCACCAATGAACTCACCTCTCACTCCATTACAATAATTTTATTTATTTATTTTAAAATTCGCTGAAATGTAATTATGTGCTCCTTAAACACCGTGGATAGGTACACACCGCCCTTTCAGTTTCTCGACAACAAGTTCGAAAGACATTATGACTATCAATCGGACAAAAAATAATATATTATTCATCTCTTCATGATTAACTTAGTGTAGAATCGGATTTACACAACTCGATAACGGACCAGCGAAATCTCAGAGGTTCTGTTTTGTAGTTCTGTATCAGTCCAGACGGGTACGAATGCCGAAGCAACACGCCCCCAAAAGAAAAAAAAAAACTGTACATCGTTTCTTCAAGCAACAATCCATGGACTTTCTATAACCAACACGATCGCCAAACGTAGTTTAAAGATTTATCAGAGGTATGAAAATCAATATTTATCTTACTCAGTGGGGTATGTATTGCATGACAGCCTTATATTGTTTGGATTCAAGCTTTTCTTGCATGCTGATGACATCAGTGTTAATCTGAACATGAGACGGGGGGAAATCAAGTGTATCATTTAGTTTTTCCATTCAAGTGTAGGGGAGATTTTGATTCGAGAAGGGTTTTGGGGCTTGTATTTCATTTATGTATGCAATTTGTGTTGCAGAGATTTGCTTTGATGTAGAATTCCGTCTGTCTGACTCTGCTGCTGGGTATGGGTGATTGCATGATAATCATCGGGTGCTTCTTTGAATTGAAATAGGTTTATAAATTTTATTTTGAAGTGTTTTGACAAGCATGCGCTACAGCCTGCATTGCACAGAGTGAACTTATTTTGACTTAGGTGCTAGATCTGAGGGTATCTTTTCCATTAAAATGGCTGGGATTTACACCCAGTCACATTCCTTTGAAACGAATGGTGTGCACTGGGACATACTACAGTGAGAATGGAAACCCCTGGTCGGCCTAATACTCTGTTGACCCCACCAATAAACTGACACCCCATTGGCTTTAAGTGGGTTTTTCATCAAGTGCTTATTGGGCCATCGGGCTAGAACAGTTCTATAATAAAAACCTTTTTCTCAGATAATAAGACAGATTTTGATTGCTCGATTTTGGGTAAGGTTATGAGTTTTTAGGGCATTGTTTATGAATTTTTTTTTATTAGTAAACATGGAAAAGTAAAAAGTGATACCATCTTTCAAGATTTGGGTTTATTGGCATAAATTATGTTTGCTTTCCTTTGTTAGTGGATTTTAGAAAATTGGCATTGCCCTGTTTTGGTTTTTGTTTTGTTTGCACTCGATAATTTTGTAGGAGAGAACAGAGTTTTTTGAGCATTTTTCTGCACTGTTAAGAGTAGATTTCTTTTGTCTGAGGTCTCATGTTAGACAGGTATTTACTCCTTCAAACTGCTTGACAATTCTTTGGAATTTATGACAAAATGAAATTTCCACAACCTTAACACTCCATCAACCTCACCTGTGAATCAACCTAATTCCCACTTTAAATAGTTTTTTCATCGTAGGTGGGTTGGGGATCACTGTTCACTGGGCTACTGGGTTACAACAGTTCGAGTAGAGTAAAATCCTTTTGATTAGATACTAAAACAGATTTCTAGTAGATTAAAATCCTTTTGATTAGATAATAAAACAGATTTCTAGTAGATTAAAATCCTTTTGATTAGATAATAGAACAGAACAGATTTCTATTGCTTGATTTTATTATATCTTGCATTCCAGTTCTGATTTATTGGCATGCATTGTTTGCTTTTCATTCACGAGAGGTTGGTAGAAAATTGGCATTGGCCATGTTTTGGTTTCTGTAATGTTGGCATTCGATAATTTTGTGGGAAGGAATAGAGGTTATCCAACATCTTTTTGCACTGTAAAGAGCAGACATGTATCTATTCCTACAAAATTGGTCAGCAAACCTTTGAAACTTGTGTCAGAATGAAATCCTCTGTTGATGCTTAATACTCCATTGACTTGGCCTGTGAAGTCTCATTTTAAGTGGGTTTTTCATTGTGGTTATTAGGTTTAGTGTTTTAAAGTTGGAACTAGAATTAATTGATAAATTATATATATAAAATATGTAAAATTTAATTATATTTATTTATGTATACACACTCATGTAATTCAAATCATTAAACACTAAATATGATAAGTTTATATTATGATATAACATATCTGAGACAAAATACATAAACTTTAAATAGTGATAACTGATTAATAGAAATGGGTTGTCATTATATTAATAAAAGGGTGTGAAACAAATAGAAATGTGGTGTCATTATATTAATAAAAGGGTGTGAAACAAATCGAGATGGGATGTCATTATATAAGTTTCAGGTAGGTATTTTCAGAGTTGGGGAGGTTTGTTTTTTTTTTAAAACCTTTTTTTCAATTTTTTTCCGTGCTGTGGGTCAAGATTGGTTCAGAACGGGATCCGGCCGATCCAGACGGTTTGACTGGTGACATACCGAACTGGCTGGTTTTGCTACGGAACAGGCTATCGGTCTGGCTCAAGGCCCGGTTCTGCGCTTGGGAGTGTTGAACTAGCCGAATCAATCGGTTTGACTGATCCGTATGGAACCAATCACTGGTCCGGTTCAAGGCCTGGTTCTGCGCTGGGAGGGTTGAACTGACTGAAGTAGCCGGTTCTGGTTCCGGTTCGGCTGGTTTTTAATACAGTTGAGTTACAACAGTTCTAGTATTTTAAAAACCATTTGCTTATATAATAAAACGGACTTTGATTGCTTGATTTTGTTATATCCCGCTTTCAAGTTGTTTGCTTTCACTCCTAATTGGTTGGCAGAAAATCGGCGTTACTCATGTTCTGGATTCTGTTCTCTTCGCATTTGATCAGTTTGTAGGAGGGAATGGAGGTTTATTTGGTGTCTGTGTTCAGTCATATATGGCACTTGAATGTTACATATTAACTGTTTAGACACTTTGTTAGAGATGCTGAAGCATTGGTGAAAGCCGAGGACACAGATATGCACTAATTATTTTTTTAGGAATACGATTTTCTTTAGTAGGTTCACTTGAAATAAATAGTCACTGTCAGTACTTAAATTAGTTAGTTTTTTTCCAGCTTCAGAATGCAGTAGGAACTACATCGTAAAGACTGACTTCTTCTGGCCTTGCGTTTTGACAGAATTGCATGTTACATAATGAATTTGCACATTTGATTGTCAATTCTACACCGGTTTCTAGTTTATCGCCTTCTTGCATTTTTGTCGGTTGACAACATCAGAACTTATTTTACTGACAACTACCTCAAATTCATTGAGGAATTTGGATGGGTGCAGATTTGCAGTGCGGGTAGCTGCAGCTTCATTTTGAAGAGTTTAGCAGGTGCAAATTTATCGAAAGATCGGTTTCCTGGAATATGGCGACTTCTGCAGACGAGTTGCTTAAAAATGATAATTTCCAGATTCCTTTGATAGACTTGCAGAGATTCTGCCAGGATGAACTCAATACTGCAGCGAGATTATTCGGAGACTTTCCGGAGACAAAATTCAGTAGCATGGTTAGCCCCAAGATAGATAAGTCCATTTTCAATGAGAGTGCAGGAAGCAGAAGGCAGACTTACTCTGGGGGTAGAGTTTCTCGTAGGCGGAAAGAGCCTATCCTGAATTCCAATGCAAAGGAAGATTCTCAAGAAATCTCCATGAGCTCACTTGTAAGCTTTTCTTCGAGAAGGGGAAAGTCGGGCAGTAACAAGAATTCTAGTAAAAGCATATTGGATTTAGTTGGTAAATTTCTTCATATGTTGAACAAGGAAGAAAAAAACAGGCTCAATGCAAGGAGCTCTCTTTCTTCATATGCATCAGAGGAAAGGGATGTTCCGAGTGTTCCACCCTTTAAAGAATTAAAGGAGGAAGATCATAACAATTTTTTTTTTAATGTAAGTCCAAATATAGAAGAAGCTGAGAACATCTGTGAAATATTAAGGGGGGATCCAGAAATGGAGGGAGAGATTTTGGAAATTCAAAAGTCATTTGAAAATGCAGAAGGATTAGAAGAGCATAAAAGTAAAGCACTAGATAATGCACGTCCAGATATAACAAATGCCAGGAAGAGACCTCAAGTTTCAAAAGAAGATTCAGAATTGAAGGGAGGGATGGGGAGATTTAGAATGTTATCTGAAGGTTTAGAAAGATCACAGGAAGATCAGAATAAAGTTGCGGTTGAGTCAAGTCCGAGTATAGCAGAATCTGGCAATGCATCTGAAATATTAGGACGAGATACAGAGGGAGGGATTTGGGGCATCAGAAAGTTGCTCGAAACTTCAGATAGATTACAGGAAGGTCAACATAAAGTTGTAGTTAATGTAAGCCCACATTTACTAGAAACCAACTGTACATCTGAGGTCTTAAGAGGAAGTTTGGAAATGGAAGAAGATATTGGGAAAATAAAAAACTCATTTGAAAATTTTGAAGGTTTTCAGGTTTTAGATGAAATTACTGAGCGTTCAGAGTATGTTAGGCCCGAACAAGAAAGTAAAGTGAGTGGAGAAGAGAACATAGATACCCAGCATGGATTACAGGTACGGTCACAAGAAAGGCAATCGTATGAACAAGTCCAGGGCTCCTTGAAAGACTTTGATAGACTTGTTGAAACATCTGAGCTACAAAACAGAGGTAAGGTTTATGAGAAGCAGAGTCAAGTTGACAACTTTTGTCCAGAACTTCACAGGTGTATATTGAATGCAGAGGGAGATATAGACACTGTTGCAGATGGCATGGACAGACCAAAGAGAAAGCGTGGAAGGCCAAAAAGGAAGACGACTGAGTGGGGAAGTGCACTCTCCACTGATATAATGAAAGAAGAATACGAGAAAGAACTTGCTTCCAATGCAATGAATCAAGCTGGGGAACACCTCGCTTCTGCTTCTAGAAAAAGAGTTCGGAGTGGATCTCCTTGCAGTGCACCAAAAGAAGATGCTGGAGATCACTTCTCTTCTTACTCGAGAAAAAGGGTTTATAATGGATTGTCTCGTGGTGCATCAAAAGATGGCAATGAATTAGGGGTCGAGACTCAGTTTTATCATAGAAAATTTTCTTCTGAAGCAGCTACAGCTACTCTAGATGGAAAGGAAGTATCTTCTGATGCCAGTGTAGCGAGTGACATTAGCGCCAAGCCAACTGGGCCTGCAAATGATAGAGCTACAAATGAAAAATGCAAGGTAGATGTAACAGAAAGGTCTAATGCGGCAGCTGCAAAGGCATTTTACACAAAACAACTTTATGGAGCAAAATTGAAGAAGGAGAAGCTGGCTAACAGAAAAAATGAGCATGATATGTTGAGGCAAATGTCACTTATGAAGAAACAAAAGCTTTTACCTGCTGATGATTTTCTAGAGAGCTGGAAAAACAGGCTACCTAATGGCTGGAAAGTTGAGGTGGGTCTGCAAAGAATTAAAAATGGGAAATATGATTATTATCACAAGTTTGTAAGGTATGCCTTTATTTCATGTCTTCTTCTACGACATTTATGTGCATTCATATGTAGTATATACCATCTCCCCCAATCTTCACAATTCATTTCTTTTATTATTCTTAACTCGTTTCTATTGTAAAACTTCTGAGACTTCCGTTTCTGAATCCTGTTTTATGCAACTAAGGTTGAAATATAACAGAAAGATAAACCAATAACATTTTTAATATTTATAGCTGTAGCTGATTAACATTATGGTCAGCTCAACGTAAAATTACAGGTTATCCACATTCAAATCTTCACCAGAACATAAAATCACATTTTATCCACATTCAAATCTTCACCAGAACAGTGTTAAAAAATCAGTAAAGTTTTAAAATGTAAATTATAAATGGTAATATTTTTATAAAAAATTTGAAATTTATAAAATTTTGATCTTATTGCTAAAAAAATTTGGTTCTTTTTCAAATAAATCTTTTATTTATTTTAAAGGATATTATCAAATAGTTTTTTGAATTAGAATTATTTTAATAGTTTTTCAAATTAGATTTTTTTTACCAAATAATAAAATTTAATCCTAAAGTTTTTTTATTAGTTAAAATGTGTATAGTGTATTTGATGTTAAAATTAGAACATTTGTAGTCGATAAAATACTGTGTATATCTATCTTCTTACTGACTTGCTGATAATCTTAATCTCCATCTATTTTAGACATCTTTTACATTTCCCTTGATACATTTTGCATGATGGAAATGTCTAAATTGTTGTGTTTATCATGAGCACTTGCGGATGTTTTGACCTTGTCATCATACTTACAGTTAACTACTATTTTTGTTGAAGCCCGGATGGAGTCCAGTTTCCTGAATTGAAAGAAACTTCAAAGTATGGGTCTTCTGTTTGTCGTAAAGAGAACGATGTTAAGGGTTCTTCTGCCACCAATGAAATTCAATTCTGTCCAGCAGGCTATAGAGGTTCCAATCAGCGAAGTGATAATTTATATGAGGCAAGTAATCTGTTATTGAGAATACTGGTTTAAATGTTTTTGAAAATACTGGTTTAAATGTTTTGTTGCTTATCAATATCCTTGGTTGTTGAAATTTGCTTTAAGTTGCATTTTAATTTTCATTTTACCCTTTTCAACAGGAAGATAGAAATGAGGAATTGCACACTAGTAGCAAACTGGATTCCCCAGAGAGCATGTCCATACCTTCAGATTCAGATGAAGCAAGGGTGGAGGCCCATATATATGCATGCAAGCTCTGTGGCAAGAATTTTAACTCTTATCGCCATTATGTAGGTCATGTTGCTGCACATTCTCCAACATCACATCGGAAGAGAGGAAGACCGAGGCTTAGAAGTAAACTACAGAATGTGTCACTGCTCGAGAAGAAAGAAGAGAAGGATGATCAAATTATTTCCATAGAAAATCTCCTGTCCACAAGTGTCAACGAATCAGACAATCCAGATAAGCTTAAAAGAAAGGTTGGAAAACCAAGGGTAAGGGACAGTGATCGTCATAAAGAAATGCATTCCAACACTGGAATTCAGTCAGGGCGTGTCATGTTTTATGTCAATCAAGCTGGTTCAAAAGGGAATGTTAATGAACCACAGAATAGCAACATTATGGATATGGATTGTGGTCATGCCATCCAATCCGGTGGTACACCAGTGTTGGTTAACACAGCTGGACCGAGGAAGCCTGGACGACCTAGAAAGATTAAGGAGCCAATCTGTGGCTACAATAGTAAGGATGACGACATGAATCATACCAGCAATAACAGAGATGATTTTGTAGATACAGATCGTGGCCATGTGATGCAATCTGCCGGCACACCAATCCTGGTTAATACATTTGGGCCAAAGAGGAAGCGTGGACGACCGAGAACAGCTGGACCAAAGAGAAAGCGTGGACGACCGAGAAAGATTAAGGAGCCAATCTGTAGTAACGATAACCACGATGATGAGAGGAATTACACCGACATTGACAGAGATGAGGTAAACATTTCTCTCAGGAGTTACCAAGATGTTGAAGAGAATTTATCCGTGTGTGAACAATCTGCAAGCCTCCGGACTTATATTGATCGAGATGCATGTGAAAAGATAGGTGGGTCGCCAAGATATGGAGACACAGCTCAAGATGAAGTGCATTATTCTGTAGATACAGATTGTGACCATGCCTTGCAATCTACTGGTACACCAGTGTTGGTTCACACAGTTGGACCAAAGAGGAAGCCTGGAAGGCCAAGAACAGTTAGACCAAAGAGGAAGGCTGGACGACCGAGAAAGATTAAGGAGCCAATCTGTAGTAATGATAACCATGATAATGAGAGGAATTACAGTGGCAACGACAGAAATGAGACAAACAATTCTTTCAGGAGTTACCAAGATGTGGAAGAGAATTTGTCCATGTGTAAACAATCTGCAGGCCTCCAGACTTCTATTGATCGAGATGCACGTGAAAAGATAGAGCCGCCAAGATGTGGAGACAAAACTCAAGATGGAGTGCATTATTGTGCAGATAGAGATTGTTGCTCTGCCATGCAATCTGCTGGTACACCAGTGTTGGTTAACACAGTTGAAGCAAAGAAGAAGCCTGGACAACCGAGAAAGATTGAAGAATCAATATGCTGTAACAACCATGATGATGAGAGGAATTGCTCTGGCAATGACAGAGATGAGGCAAACAATTCTTTCTGCAGTTACGAAGATGTCAAGGAGAATTTATCCCCGTGTAAACAATTTGCAGGTCTCCAGACTTCTATCGATCGAGATGCATATGAAAAGAAAGATGGGCTGCCAAGATATGGTCACAAAACTCAAGATGAAGTGCATTATGAAAAAAGTATCAAATCTGTAGGTGCGTTGGTACATGTGGATCAAGATGAACAAAATAACTGGGCAGGGCAGCAAAGGCTTAGAGGCGACAATAAGGATACTACAGGTGATTCGGCAGCTGCTGATCCTAGTTTGAAAAGGGATGACTGGAGTAGACTAAAGGACGAGATGCAGGTCAAGGACATGGATTGTAGCAATGACCCTCAGCCTCTTGGTGCACAGGTATTGGTTACACGGGTTGGAGAAAAGAAAAGGCTTGGATGGCTGAGAAAATTTCAGGTCCCAATTTGTAGCGACAGTAAACTGGACAACGAAATAAATAATTACAGCAGCAACGGTCATCAGGATGAAGAGAGGCATGGTCAATGTGATAATAAAAAAGATGATATGAGGTTTTGCTTGGATGGGGAATTGAATTTTAGCAAAATTGACCAATCTATGCAAGTCATGGCACCTGTTCTTTTAGATAGGTCTGAAAATTTCGTTGGAATGCAAAAACTTGGGAGGATTTCCCAAGATGAGGAAATGCCTCGTGACAAAACTTGTCAGTATGGAGGATTGGTGACAAACCTTGATCCGGATGAACAAAACAAGTGGTCTGAGCAGCCAAGGGTCAAGGATGATAGGCAAGATGTGGAACCAAGTTATGACAGAATCAACCAATCGGCAGATTCCAAAAATCCTGTTGATTCAACTTCACCATTGTTAGAAAATATTAATCTGGATAGCGCATTGCAGGAGTACGGCGTTTATCAAAATAGTAACAAAACAACAGATGATTGTTTTGCAGAGGCTGGAACTTTCTTCCCTCTCTTCCCTGCTGTTAACGTAGAAAAGTTAGATCCAAACAAGATTGCTACAGGTGGGAATGCTCAAGTGCCATTTGCTGATCATGGGATAGAGTGGGATCCTAGTCAGTTTGTTGTTTGTCAATGGTGTGATCAAGATTTTGATTTCAGTTCCCTGTGTCCTTTGGGTTCTCCCTGTTCATGGATCTGTCCTGTCTGCAAGACTGTTAACAATGTGAGTAATCTGTGAGCATGTAAGCATACTTTATTATAAGAAATTGTCTTCGACATCATCTGTGAATTTCGTAATCTGCATGTTACATGTCGACGTTCAAAACCTTTTGATGCACTTGGAATTTTAAACCCATATATAATACTCCGATGCAATGAGGATGATACTTGCCTTACTTTTCTCATCAGCGCATAAGATCTTATTTTGAGCTGTTGAACCTCAGGGCTAAGATGTAACTCTATTGGGAGGTTTGCATCAATCGCTTTCGAATTTTCAACCATCGCGGTTTATCTATTTACAATTTCCTTTCAAATTTTCAATCATCGCGATTTATCTATTTACAATTTCACTCACAGCAATCCTTCAATCACCTGGATTTATCTATTTACAATTTCACTCACAGCCATCCTTGATATTTTCCAAATCACTCTTACAATTTCACTCACAGCAATCCTTGACTTGGGGTACTTTCCAAATCACTCCTTCCAAAAGAAAAGTATTTGCTTTTGCATGCCTAAAAAACAAGGTACGGATTTCCATGAACTAGTTTTGCCAAAGGATTACCAAATTTAAATCCACTTCACTCTGCCATATATGTTCAGTAAAATTGATTAGGAATTTTAAGTTTAGAAAAAAAAAATAAAAAAATTATCTCAATAATTATATTAATTAATTTTTAATTAAGGTAAAAATTATTTCCATTAGATTGATTTTTTTAAAAGAGGTAGTGTAATAATTTAAATTTAAAATTAACATACATTTATCTTAATTTTAGATTTATTAAGTATTTAAAGAGATAAAATAGAATCAAGTGAGTTTTTTTATATTTAAAAAATTTGAATTTAGAATGATAATTTATTTTTAGAAGTATAATTACTTTTACATAAAAAAAAATTTCATTAAAAATTAAACATCTCTTCCACCTCAAAGTATAAAAACACCTTGCTTATCCTGATATTGTTAATGCATATAGTACATTATCAAGTTTGCCACCTTAAAGTATAAAAGCATCTTGCTTATCCTGATCTTGTTAATGCATATAGTACATTATCAAGTTTGCTGTATAAATAATCTATCACTATGATGTGGACATCGAGGACATTTTTAAATTGTTGATATAGTAAACTTATTCCTAGATAAAATATATATTGATTGAATTCATTCAATCTATATTAGGAATTAAGGTTGTTTCCCAAAAAGATTGCAATATTAAAAGACTCTTTTCTCAATATCATTAAAGCAGTGCTAGAGATATACCAAGCTTTCATGTATTGCATTAAAAAAAATAATAATAATTAAGTGGTTAACATAATTGGTAAGTGAGAAATTCCTTTTTCGTCATTGATAACATTTTATTGAAGTTTATTATTGTGTGCCTCACAACAAAGTGTTTAATCATTATTTATATTTTAATTTACATTTACATAGATATGAACAAAACACTTTTTTATTTTATTTTATAAAATGGTTTTGAAATAGAAGAGTTGTAGTTGGATACAATTTTTGGATGATAACCATATTTTGTTGAGTATGAGAATGTGATAGCCTTTTGCAAGGGTTTCTCAAGGTAAAACACAAACAAATAGTAAATCCCCTTGTGGAAGGATTGGGAGTTGAGTCACCACTACATGGCTTTATCTCTGGTCCAAAGGAGCTCGTTTAAAAATGACTTTGCCCCACTCATTGGGGGATGGCACAAAGACTCCCACAAATATGACTAAGGAATCAACCACCATTAGAAGTTTCGCTACATGATTGCTCCACTAGAGGGGTGATGTAGAGATATGCTTCAAACAACTCAAACCAAGAAAGGGGACTAATCTCACTAATCAAATTAGAGGATGCAAATCAATTAGCGCTTTAAATACTCCAATAATTCCAAATCAGTTTGCCAATGTGATGGAAATCTAGATAAAAAAAAGAAGAAATGACAACCCATTATCATGCATGATTCTCCACTACTAAGAGAGCTAGTAGTAGGTAGCCCTCATGTGGGAAAAATAAATGGTCCTTTATATATAAATGGGGGTGGGGGTTAAACATTGAAAGTTTCATTCAAAATCTAAGCATTGAATTGTAAGGTCAAATGTTTATAATTTATAATAGTATTAAAAATCGTATTTTTATTTATAAACAAATAAAAGTTGATATCATCTATCTTTCTAATCTAATATCTTGCCAAGTGTAATTTTTCGAAGACCAAAACTCTAAATGTAGAGAATGATAGTGTCACCTTATGAGAATATAGACTTCCACAAATTTCTTAAGATAATACCTACATTATGGATGTTTTGATAAAATAACTTCATATAACCTAAAAAGTTTTTCTTAATAATATTTAAAAATAGTCCAAATCATCTCCCAAATAAATGAGCACCATGCATTATCGAAGATATTATAAATTATCTATCAATCTTAATCTTAAGTGGACTTCAAATGCTCTTGAATTGATAAATATAATTAAGTACTCATTGTCTCTTTTGAAATAGGTTTTTTTGATATTTTACATTAAAATATCTTTAAAACATTAATTGCTATAGTTTAATCTATATTTAGGTTTAATTTCATTTATATGTGTTTTTATTTTTATTTTTTAAAATCAATATTATGGAATTGATTCTAAAATGAAATGAGTTCCCATAAATGGAAATTAAAATGTTTTGAGATATATTAAGAATAGGTAAATCTTGATTGAATTTATTAAATATATAATGGGTAAATTTTGATTGAGTTTGTTAAATATATAATGGGTAAATCTTGATTGAGTTTGTTAAATATATATGGATAAAGTTCTGTTTACATTGTAAATTAAAGGAGTTTGAGATATATTAAGAATGAGTAAATCTTGATTAAGTTTATTAAATATATATAAAACAACTATTATAAATTTCTGTTTACATTAAAAGCAACATAACCTAAGGCTTTGTTAAATGATAAACCTTATAAAAGACTTGTTCTTCCTATCAATTTTGATGTACTTGTTAAAGGTATCCACTAATTCTTCCTATCAATTTTGATGGGCACATTAAAAGTATCCACTAGATCACAAGAACAAAAAAGGTAAGAGGTTATATTTTGACAATTTTGAAATTCTTAAATTAATGCACTATCAAGAACAAAATTTGAAGATACTAATACTAGAGTTAAATTATGTATATATCATATTTTTTCAATCTTTAAATTTTTATATTATACTAATAACAAAGTAAAAAGTTAATATATTAAAACTCAGTAAATTATGTACATAATTAAATTGTAAAAAAAAAATCTCAAAAGGGTACACTAAACTTATAGTAGATTTCATTTAAAAAAGATGTAGCATCTAAAAGGATATAAGGAATGCATAGGAGAGATAATTATATCTTCTAAAAAAGGATGTGGCATTTAGAAGGATATTAAGAATGGATAGGAGAGATAATTATATTTTTAATGAGTCATACTTCCATCATATAAAAAACTTTCAAACCAAGTTGTAAGTTGTTAGTTTTGTGTCTGATTCAATCATCAAAAAGGGATTTAAGAGTCAAATTCTTTGATTTTCAAAGACCCTTGAGGGGAAATGGAAGACTAAGATTGAAATATAATTGGCAAGAATATCCTATGATGCAATGTTATTAGAGAAACCTTAGCCATAAATTAAATTTATTTAAGATTGAATGACAAATAATAAGTTTATTTTGTTTTGGAAGATGAAAGTGTTTGTGTCTTATTTTGTTTCCATTTTTATAAAATCTTTTTTTGGTGGTTCTGTAAATCTACTTCTTGTGTTATTCTATTTCTTCTTTATGGATTTATTAAATTTTCTTATTGGGTGGTGGCTTATTTGTTTGGGCATTCTATTATAAGAGCTATAAATATACTAGTCTTACATAATATAGATGGATGTCATATAATCAATTCTTTTGTATACAAGTACTTTAGTTCATCTTAGGCATAATTAACATTTTTTTTCTAGCAAAGCTAAGGACCATATACTAGTTAAAAAACAAAAATAAATGAATTGAAAGTCAACTAAATCAAGGATGTTCTCTTTTAGTGGAGCCATGGAATTCCATGTATTAGAGGTAGTAAATAGTGTTTTGTAATATATTGCAAAATGAGTAAGCTAATTGTGTATCATCCTTGGAGAATGATGCTTGTACTTTCCAGTGCTTACTTTCTACTGCACTTTTTGGTTAGTGCCCTCTTCAGAGTTCCTATGCCCAAACCATGGTCGTCTGTCATCCACTATGATGGGACATGACGATGACACTGGTGTTCATACCACCTACATGCTAGACAATTCGACAAACATTAACCACCAAGGGAGAATTAAGTAGAATTAATCCATTCATCAACCACCACCTTGGAAGTGGGGAGTCCATGGGTTTCAAAACCTAATTTTGAAGGTGGAAGGTGACCTATTGTGAATGTATGAATGGACAATTGTATGAATTATCAATTTTGACTTATGTTTCTCACACCTGCATTATGAAGCCTCCCTTGCATTACTATATTACACTACTACTAATTGTTGATGAAGGACATTGCTAATTATTGGAGGATAATCTAAGTAGTCCTAGCCTTCCAAGTATGTAATGTTGATGTTAATATTATGGTAGCTTCAGGAGGTATGAACCTCTATTGTGACCTATGACGAGACTAGAATCCTTCGAAAGGAAGCAAAGAATTGAAGGAAACCCTAGACAAGTTGTCGGCTGAACAAATATATTTAAATTGAATTTATTGATGCCCAGAAGGAGAAGTCGGCCCCAGTTAGCCTGGCCAGTCCACTATAAATACAGGGCGCCAGTTTCATTATTTTACATCTCAGCAGTTGCAGTGAGAGCTAAATCTGCGCAGGCAGTTGCAGGGATCAACAATTTGGTGGCAAGTTTTCTGGGAAAGATGGGAAAGTGGTGCGCTAGTTTCTGGGTGGGATCATCTGTTCAGTTCAGTTTCTATTCTCTTGCTTGGTGCATTTAGCCTCTCTTGGCTATTGATTGCTACCAAGATTCTATTCTCGGTCAAGGTCAAGGTGCTCGGAGGGTGGCTTTGGCCTGTGGTTGGGTGACGAGGGTATCATCAATGGTTAAACGAGCACAATCCTCTATATTCTAACAGGTTATGGGCCCACACCCCTTCAGTCAGCCTAAAACGCTGGAAGGAAACATAACCGCTAGGTATTGAGCTCATTGAGGAACTGCCGCTATGGTTACTAGCAGGAGAAGCTTCCAAAGAACTGCAGCTAGGGTCACTAGCAGTAGTAGTTGCAGAAACCCTAATTCTCAGATACGACACCTTGTGATGGAGCATCTTGCTCAAGAAGAATATATTCAGATGTGCCCTAACTCAGCGCACCTATTGACTTTCTCAGAAGAAATAAATGATGAAGTTGAAGTTTTGGATCAAGGCATGACCAGTTATCAGTCAACCGAAGACATGTGCGAAACAATCAGTCTATTACATTACTCAACACTTACCGAGACAATTGAAGACGATATGTGGATAATTGACAGTGGAGCTTCCAGACACATGATGGGAGATCAAGCTAGACTTTTAGATCTAAATGAGAAAAATACATCGTACAAAGTGGAGCTTGGAGACAAAAGCACCTACCCCGTCGAAGGATTTGGACAAGCCTCCATCAAATTGGAATCA
>SNQJ01S0000734.1:15992-58321 GCA_010110895.2 Picea sitchensis | reverse complement strand
TCCCAAGATAAATGTTGTGTCTCTTGTGAATGTGTATTTCTCAGTGATCTTGTTCTTATGATGCTCTTATCTATTGAAATGCAAAGAACTATAATAATGGCATAAACATTAACATGTAAATCAATATACACCATTGGTCAAAAGGCTACCAAGATTAATGGCATTGGAGATAATTGTGATTATGTTGCTTTTCATTTTGTTGGTAGCATGTGACTCTAGAGTGGAAACAATACTTCAAAATGTGATCTTCTCCTCCTACATTTATGTTTTTTCTACATCCAAGAAACAAAAAACTTTGTTAGATATATTAGGGTCATTATAGGGTTTAAAGTTGTTAATATGATTTTCTTAGAACATAGGCTCTATATAAAGAATACACAATGTTGGTAAACTAGTTGAAAAACAATATGTTAAAGACATACATTATTCGTCAATCTATTATCATATAAAAATTTGGAGAATATTTTGCTAATATTATTTAGAACTTTGTAGAACTATCTAGCTAAACTTTGGAGTCTATCTAGCTATATGTGGGTCTCGAGCAATCAAGGAGGATAAACATTTGGAATTCGTTGTAGATTCTCTAGACCTTGTGGCTCATCCTAGAATAGAAAACAATGAGAATAAAGTCAATAGATGAATTCTAGGTGCAAGGAATTCTTCATGCCGTAGTCTAAACATTCTACATTTTGGCTCTTCTACGACAATATTTCCGGGGGATATTTACTCGAAATCCAGTGAGAAATTGTTAGATTCGCAGATTTGAGTGATTATTTCTGTATAATCTGAGCTCCCCATAGATTTTTCAACACAGTGAATCCATTTTTGCATTCAAAAATGTATTTTAAACAACAAAAAATAGTTATTTCATGCAGATTTATGTTGCTAGATTTCGATGAAAAGAACCAATAAGGTGTTTCCCCACAACAATCGATCCTCTAATGTGACATCTAAACGATTCATGTCGTAGATCTTTGTTATACGACCATGGAAGCATCCTCAATCATTCAACCTTGTTTGTATCCCCTTTTCGAATGTATGTATGATTTTGACCAGTGGATTTGTTGTCACCGTCTAGATTCATATGATGACCATTGGGCCCTCATCGCGATTGTGCCAAGTGTTTGTATAACCTTATGGAAAGGAGAAGGATAAGGGGAAATCGAAAACTCAACACTTCCATGGTGGAGCTCCACCCTTCGTGGCTCATATAACAGACTGCAACAGTGATTGAACTGGGAACAACAACATAGAACAATGACAGTCGGGAACAATAACAATCAGGATTTTCGGGAACAACAATAGTCGGGAACAACAGGGAACTGGGAACTGGGAATAGTCGGGAGAAACATGGAACAATCGAGAACAATAGGGAATGCAGGCACATTAGGGAATTGACGATAACAACAGTGAACACCAACCAGAGTCTGTCATATGCAGGGAACAACCAGCACACCCCACATGGATAGCGACAAATATGGAACAGGGTTATCCGAGGGAACATGGACAACGACAGGAACAAAGATAGCAAGTGGGGGAACAGTAAGGGCACAGTTGAACAGTGTTCAGTCCTTTGTCCCCAATAGACAGACATGTATTGTCCTAATCCTTAATCTTATTTTTGTGTTTTTTTTCTTGTCCCTTATGGCAATGGAAATACATTCAACACACATAAAAAATGGGCAAGAGGTACCTGTCTCTGGTGAAACAAACCATTTAGGTCAAGTGAAAATTGCCTCTTCAAGCAAAACATGGAAGTGGGTTTGGGTCAATGCCAAATAGTTTCGAGGTATTTTAAAACGTAGAGCTGCTTGTTTAAAATGGGAGTAGACAAGGAAAAAATTATCCCTCCGTAATAAACTTTCAAACAAGCCTCCTTTTCAAGGGTGTAGTAACAACAAGACTAAAGACTACATTGCTTATGCCTTGTACAGTCCCACATCCACACCTCTCACCTGGTCACCTAACCTGTATGTGCAAGAGTTACTAAATGCCAAGAGGAGATTGGAGGTTTTGGAAGTCAAAGAGCATGAGAGGGACCTTAAAGTACAACTATTGACAATAGAAAATCGGGGCTTAGCAGAAAAAAATAAAGTTTTAAAAGGTCAAGTTACATTATTGCAAGAAGCCCTTCTAGCAGCAAAGGCTGAATGGAAAGGCATGAAAGTTGTTGGGAAAATCAATGAAGATTTTGCTATGAAAATTAGAGAGGGGATGAACTCTAAAACATCCAAAGTTGAAGGGAAAACAATTGAACAAGCAGACACCCAAGGAATGAAATCAAGGGATGAAGAGAAAAGATATCTTATAAAAAATTCCAAAACTTGGGCACAAGTTCTTAGTAATTATGCTAGTATGGAAAAAGAGACAAACAACCAGGGGGATGGCATGCAATATAGAGAAATCAAAGAAAGATGATTAAGAGAAACAAACATAATTATCAAAGGTGTGAGAGAGTATGGAAAAAATAATGTACTCTAGATTTTGCATGTGAATTTTTGAAGGACAAGTTGCTTTGGCAAGGTCAAATTTTCCAAACATGGAGGGTGGGTAATCCCAGTGGGGAGAGAGATAGGCCCATAAAACTAATCATGTCAAGCATATGTGAAAAAAAAATTCTCCTAGGAAAGAAGCAACTCCTGAGGGGCTCTCACTTTTTTCTAGACGAAGATTTAACTATTAGTTAGAAAGAGGAAATAAGAGAAGAGATGTCAAAGGTTAGGACATCAAGGGATGAGGGAAAAAGGGCATGGATTTTCAAAGGAAAAGTTGTTATTGCCTTTTTTCGGTCCTCATTCTAAAACATGACAAGAAGGTGGTAGCCAAGAAGTGACAACAAATTCATTAGCAGGAAACTATGCAACAAGGCCAATATGGGAAAATAGGGGTGAAGTCTCAACTTTGAGTCTTGTAGGACAAAACAAATAGCAATCAGATTATACCCAGGTTTCCTTAAGTCTAGTTTGTTGGAACTGTAGAGGTTATCCTTGGAGGCGGGGACCTGGGTTAGGACCTATCGCGGAAGATAGAGACATAATTTGTGTATTGGAAACACGTGAGTATGAAGGGTGCAAGACACCTCTGTTTGAAGGGTATGTGAAGATGGCTATGCGGAACAAGGAAATTGAGAATGGTATAGGACACGAGGGTATCATGGTCTTAGCGAGGAAAAAAAGGTCATCTCATTCAAGTAGAAAGAGAAGACTCAAATAAACAATTCATTTGGTTTAAAATATCAGAAAATGGTAACACCATCATAATTACATCATGTTATTTTGCCCCACAAGTTTCAAAAACTTACAAAAGTAGGGGGCTTGGCCATAAAGACCCCTTTGCAGCCTTAAAAAATGATATTGCAGCATACTCTCAACTAAGTGAAGTCCTTATAGGGGGGGATTTCAATGCTAGGACATCAAGTTAACAAGATAGTATTCTTCATTGCAAGGAAGACTGCAATCCCATTTGGCTTACAGAAGAAAGAAATCATCAGTGGACAAGAGTTTCAGAGGACAAAAAAAGTTGGAACCTTTTTGGGGAGAAACTGGTTACTCTATGTGGGGCATTTGACTTAGTCATTTGTAATGGGTTGGCTAGATGGGAGAATTCAGGTAATTTCACCTGCAATACCTACAATGGAACAAGTGTAGTAGACTACGCAATCTGCTGACATGGCTTGTGTGAAAAAATGGAAGAAGTTTTGATTGGTGAACAACTGTGGGAGTGAAATCTAATCATAGACCGATCTATTTAAGTTTCACTTGGGCTGAACAATAACGTGGGACAAAAAATTAGTGCATTCAACAACCTCCTTCAAAGGGAAGAATTCTTTTGACTCAAAAAAACTGTAACACCTTCAAGATAGCGCTAGAGAGGCTATTTAACAAGGAGAAAATTATGTCCCAAGGCATCCATAGTCTTGAGCTAACAAAGTTAATTGAAAGCGCACTTACAAAATGAAAAAGAGCTTAAAATAGGAAATCTGAAATAAACTGTTTTATGGTTAATGCTTGGCTTAATGAGGAATGCAAAACAACAAAGAAAACTTTGAAATTGTCAAGCCATAAATAAATAAACATAAAATCTTACAAGCAAATTGTAAGAAAGAAAAAAATTGATTTCATGATCTCAAGGAGGGAGGAACTAATTTTCTTGGGGAAAAATAACCCTAAGTTATTTTGGAAGGAACTTCAAACGAGAAAAAAACAAACTGAAAATAATATCACAGCTTATCAATGGTTTGAGTATGCAATTGAGATGAATTACTGTTGGTTGTGGAGCCTAATTATCTTCCTGATTTAGAGGTCTTTTATTTTCAGCTGTGTTTATACCCCATGAAGTATTTACACCCCAGAAGTATGTACACTCTTCCACGCAGGGAATTCAGAGGGGGGGTACCCCCTCTGCGGGGTCTGGGGGCAAGCGGGCCCCCAACGGGGGTTCGTGGGTGAAGCCCCCGAAGTAAAAATTGCCTTGTAAAAGTATATTGTAATTTCATTGTAAATTTGGACCGTTCATTATAAGGTCGCAGATCTAACGATAGAGATTATGTTAGGGTTTTTTTCCCTAGAAGGAAACCCTCTTTTATGAGGGAAATGTATTGTGGCTAAGTATGTTGGCGAGTATTGTATTCTGAGAGAGGAGACTGTGAGAGAAAGAAGAGGAAGTTACAAAGGGTTTTTCTATAGGTTGTATCCCTTCATTTTGTTGGATAATAATAAAGAAAGGACCTGGCAATTTCTCTAGTGGACGTTGGTCGGATAATAATAATAAAGAAAGGACCCGGTAATTTCTCCGTGGATCTAGTCTAATCGGGCAGAACCACTAAAATCCGTCTCTATTGTGTATCTTCCTCGTGTTTCCATTTTATTTTATTGTCTGCGGTCCGCTTTTCAACAACTGCATCGAAGTATAACTCACCAGAAAAGAGGGTTCCCGGTTCAGGGAGCAATGTCTTAAGATGGAAAGTTTAGGGTCAAGAATTTAACGGCCAAAAATACCAACTATGGAAGATTAAAATGGAGGAATATCTATATTAGAAGGATCTATTCCTACCATTGAGCGGAGTAGCAAAGAAGACGGTGGCCATGAAGGACTAAGAATGGGAGATTCTTGAAGCGTTGGCTCTAGAACGATAATAATGGGCCGAAGCTTGGCACAATGGATTTCAATATTTCCGAAGAAAAGACAATGAAGGGTTTGATGGACGTGGTGGCCAAATTGTATGAAAACCGCAATCCAATAAGGCATTTCTAATGAAGAGAATATTTTAATATGAAGATGTTGGAAGGTATGCTGTTGCATCATTTAAATGAATTTAATAATGGTTACTAATCAACCAAGTTCTCTAGAAAAAGTGGACTTGATGATGATGTTAGGTTGGCTTCTAATTCTGTGCTCATTGCTAGAAAGCTGAAATGGTTTGGTCATGGTCGTGGCATCTCGTCGCCTGGTTCAAATACTTTAAAATTCTATGATGATGCTTGTTGGTGTTATCCTTAGTGGAGGAAACGCGTAATTTGAAAAGTGCCAAAAGAGGCATCATGTAATGCGTTGAACATAGAGAACACGGGAAGACAAAGATAGAGGAAAGGGCTCAGGAACCTGTAGAATTTGTAAGTGCATCCAACCGTGACTTGGAAAGATAGAGTTGGAATTCAGGGAAGAAAGGACGAAGAAAGATTTTAGAGTTCCAAAGAAACAAAGATGGACAACAGAAGAGAAATGAAGCAAATGTATTAGGTGATGTGTTACAATATTTTGATTCTTTCTCAGATAATATTTCCGAAGTCTTGGGTAGGATTCAGGGCTTCCATTTCTGTGCCACACCCTATGAAACATTTCTTAGATTATGTTCAAGGTGATTTTGTGGATGTTCATTTGAGGTGGTGATGATGCACCATGCAAAATTCATTGTTGGAATGGGAAGGTAAAATAAAGCAACTAGAATGGAAACCAATGGTTGTTGAAAGAGGTACATTCATTCAGATTTAGGGAAAAATATAATTTCAACAGAGTACTATATGGTTATTTTATATCCATATTTACGTATATACATGGTATGTCATCAGCGATCATTGGTGACAGCTGTAAAGAGAGAAGGTAGGCATACCATTTCTGCATTGGTACCCACTCTTCTATACCTTAGCTCTCACAGGAGTGGATACAGCACCGTGGCATCATAGGTTGGGGACACATGAGTGAGAAGGGTATGTGACATCACAAAATAAATTTGCTGCCATTCAAACAAATTGATTTGGACTGTATATTTCAGTTTATGGAAAACAAAGAAAGTCGGATGAGTCTGGAAAAGAAAAGAAGAATGAAAGGTTAGAGCCAGCATTGCATGTATGGGGACCAACTCATGTATCATCTCTGGTGGCTCTCATCATGTTACTTCTTATTGATGATGCAACTAGAAAAAACTTTTCTGTTTATTGTACTGGCACAGCAACCATGTTTTTGATACTTCAAGAAATGGAAAGCTTTAGTCGATAATGAGACAGGAAAAAGCGAAGGTCTCGATCGAGAATGGAGGTGAATACCGCATAAGTTTGATGACATCGCTCATACCATGGGATTCAGAGAGATTAGCCCATGAACACCACAAGAAATGGTGTGTCGGAAAGGATGAATAGTGACAATCATTGAGTGTGCAAGGAATATGAGATTGTATGTCAGTTTGCCCTTATAGTTTTGGGCGTATAAGCGTAGATACTGTTGTTTTACTTAATAAATAGAGGACCTTCAAGCTCTTTTGGATGGTAGACCTTGAGGAATGGACAAGGAAAAAAGGTAAACTATTAATTTCTGAATACTTTCAGTTGTGAAGCATTTGTCCATATTGATAAAGAAAATAGAACAAAGCTTGAGGCAAAATCCAAGTAAGTGTATCTTTATTGGATATGGTGTTAATGATTTGCTTACTCTTTTGGTGGGATTATGGTAGAAAAATAACAAAAATCATTAGGAGTAGAGATGTCATATTCAATGAAAAGGTCATGTACAAAGATCAATTGTGGGTAAAGAAACAGGAAAAAGAAAAAGAATAAAAAGGTTTACGACTGATCGAAAAGAAATTCCAAAGGAACCGAAAAATCAAAATGTACAGTTACAGAGTAGTGTGTACTTTCCAAACACTCATAAGTGTTGTTAGAAGATCTACCGTGTTAAGTACTCTAATGATACCTCCTTTCATTATATATTATTTATTGTTGACTCGACAAGAACCGTAATGTTATGAAGAGGCAATGCGTGTATATCACCAAAAGAAGTGGGAGCAAGGAACGAAGAGAGAATGGATTCCTTGGAAAATAAACCACTTGGGACTCTGGTTCGCTTGCCTACGTGAAAAAGAGCATTATGTAATAAAATGGGTTTACAAGTTGAAGGAAGATCATGGAGGAGAAAAGATGCACAAGGATAGACTTGTTGTAAAGGGGTTTGCACAAAAGAAAGGTATACCTTTGATGAAATATTTTCCCTGCTGTTATTAAGGACTTCACTCAGGGACTCATTTTAAGTCTTGTGGTAGTAGAAGATCTTCATCTTGAACAGCTAGATGTAAAACAACTTTTCTCCATGGGGATTTGGAGGAAGAGATTTCATGTTGTTCAATGTGGTGTATGAGGTCAAAGGGAAGGGAGAATTTGGTATGCGTGTTGAAGAAGAGCTTATATGACCTAAGAAAGCTCCAAGGTAGTGGTATCTAAAGTTTGATAGGGTTTATGACATAACAGGTTATAATAGATGTCATTCGAATCACTGTGTTTATTTTGGTGCTGCTAGAAAATGGAAGCTTGTTAATATCTTGCTATTGTATGTAGATGACATGCTTGTTTTTTTTTTTTTTTTTTTTTTTTTTTTTGATACTTTTAAGAAATTAGCCAATTCATTTGGCGCATGAAGGATTTGGTGTCGCAAAGAAAATCCTTGGTATGAGAATAACAAGAGACATGAAAAATCGCGAACCGACATTGTCTCGTGGTGAGTGTACATAGAGAAGGTGTTGAGAGGTTTAGAATGTATAATGCAAAACCAATTATTACACCTTTAGCCTACTTAAATTATTATTCAAGGAAATGTGTCCCAAGACACGAGGAGATAGAATACATGCCCATGGTTCCATATTCATCAACACTATGCCTGATGTATGCAATGGTTGTAATAAGACCGCATATTGCATGCAAGTAGAGCGAGCAGCTATATGAACAATCCAAATAAAGAAAATTGAAGACAATGCGATCTCGCATTTTAGATATAATACCACTACACATGCATTATGTTTTGAGGTTCAAACACTTTTCTGGCTGTGGATATGTTGATTCAGATATGGCGTGATAAAGACAAAGCAGAGGAGAACCATGGTATGTTTTTACTATAGGTGGGAACAACAAGAGTTGATTTCCAACCGCAAAAGGTTTTTGCACTTTCAAATGCCAGAGTGCAGTGCATGCTTTTTACCACAGAGGCTAGTAAAGAGATGATTTGGTTACAAAGGTTTATATGGAGGAAGAAAGAAGTCGGAGAAGTTGCACCGGACAAATGTAGTGCCATCTACCCAGCAAAGAACTCAACATTCCATTAGAAGATTAAGCAGGTTTAGGTACCAATTTCATATCGCATTCATCAGCATAATTGAAGATGGAAAAGATACACACTCAGCTTTAACCTCGCATACGTTAACAAGTTGGAGTAACCAGGTATAAATTGAGTTCCTGATCAGTTTTAGTTTCTCTTCAAGAATGAAGATGAAGATGAGAAATTTACCAGTCCAAGAAGGTCTTCGAGTCCAAAGACATACAACAATCTGGAGAGTTGTTGAGACTGGCCTCCAAGTGAGATTGTTGGTTGTGGAACCTCAACATCTTCCTGATGAGGTCTTTACTAAATGTTTATACCCCATGAAGTATTTACACCCTAGAAGTATGTACACTCTTCCATCGGGGAGGCAGAGGGGGTACCTCCGGCGGTCCCAAGCATCCCGGTTAGGGGTCCAAGGTGCACCCCAACGGGGTTTGTGGGTGAAGCCCCTGAAGTAAAATTGCCTTGTAAAAGCATATTGTAATTTCATTGTAAATCAACTTCTCATTGCAGGTCTGATATCTAACGATAGAGATTATGTTAGGGTTTTTTGGTTCTAGCTGAAACCCTATGAGGGAAATGTATTGTGGCTGGGTATACATGTAGTATTGTGGCCTCTGAGAGATTGAGAAAGAAGGAAGTTACAACGTGGGTTTTGTCAGATATTGTATCCTTCATTTTAATGGATAATAATAAAAGAAAGGACCTGGAAATTTTCTCCTGGGTGGACGAGTCTAATCGGGTGAACCATCGAAATCGGTGGTTCTCTTGTATTGTGTATCTTCCTGTTAGAAAAACAGGACCACATTTGTTTTATTTTATTGTTCAGCTGGTCCTTTTCTAACAATTACAAATGAAATGTACTGACATTAAATCCAATCCTCATTTGCCAAAATTCCATGAAACTACCTACATGGATTGAACTGAATAAATTGATTACAAATAACAGAATTACAATTAAATATTATGTAACAAAGTAAATAAAAAAACTAGGGTGCTACTTTTGAGATGAAGGGGGGGGCCTGCCTTCTCTCAGAAGTATGCTCACTAACACTTACAAACTCAACAACTCAACAATTAATGGCGCATAAACCAATCTTTATATTCAAAAAGTAACGAAGTACATGGATACTTGAACAAAATTTCCTCTTGACGCTATATCAATATATTATCAAATATTATAAGTCTGCATGATTTCCTCTGGTATTTATACAATGAAATTCAAATTAAAGACTAAATGCCCCTAAACTTAAAATCTCCTGTAATCCACTAAGGATAGTCTAGACATTATATTTTTAGTTTTAGAGAAACTAATTGAACCAACAGATTTCGTATAAGTAAATTTGTTACGATTTCATGACCGAAGGCATGGAATCATAACAATCTCATATTCAATGTAGGAATAAATTAGATCATTGACCGACAATAGTACTTCTATGGTTGGAGTGTTGGCCAATTTAGATAGTTGATTTCCACGTGTATTCGATTTTCTCCAGGACCCATATCTCTGAATCGCCTGGAACGGGTGGAAAATATCTCAACCATCAAGGTGATTGCAAGACGTATTCAATAGACTACAGGAATGTTCCAATAATTTCATCAACTGGAGCAATTAACATATTTCATTTATTAAACAAGGAAACATGAAATACTTAGGCTAAGATGATTACCTTTGAACCAAGAATGCATTTTGAAGAAAAAATGGTGAAAGATATATCATTATAATGTAACAAAGTGGAAAATGGAAATGTATATAGTAATATAAGGTCCTCTAGACTGTACCAAAACACATCAAAACCAGGACCCTACATCTCCCCCATGCCCGAGGAGTTGCATGTCCTCATGCAAAACTAGAACTTTAGTCACCCTCCAAAAATGATTTTCAAAATTGTTGATACCTTATAAGAGTTTAGTGTTAGGATTGGACGAGCGCACGAGTGGATACATTTAGCTTAGATGTCCCTGGATGCAACCCTTCAAGTATGGACTTGAGCCTTTGATTCCATAGGCGAAGCTTTTGGGCCTTCCTGAATCATTGTCGGGCCCTCCTTAGTGAACTATTGCTTTCCTTTTTCAAACGGGAAATTTCTTCTTGGAATCTAACACTAGAATATTTCAACGGTAAATTCTCATTTTTAATGAACTCTTCTACAACTGACATCTCATTGATATTTATCTTTAATGTACCAATCCTCTTGTCCCTTCTTGCTGAGTTTTCAATACCAATTAATTCATCCACTGGTTTTTCTCCTAGACTTTCATTGGTGGGTAGACTACTTGATTGGATTTCCTTAATGATTTTACGGATTTCAGGGTCACCATGAAATTCATTATTCTCTATAGACTACTCATGCACAACTACTATTTCATCAAGAGTCTTCAAACGTTTTTTCTTGGGAGGGGTCTCAAGTATTACCTCTTTCTCTTCAGTTTTCTGAGGTTGAATTGACTGTCCAACGAGTCCGGTGACCTGAATCCTTGTCATTCTTGGTGGAGTAGGTGTCACCAAGACTCACCTGTTTCTCGGTGTTCTTGGCTTCTTCAAGCTCAATATTACCTAAATATCTTCATCCTCTACCTCGAACTCAGGGTCGATTTTGTTCGTACCTGGTTCCCTTTTGCTTCCTGAGGTTCCTTGACCTCTTTATGTTCTTGCTTGTCTTCCTAAAAATTCTATTCATACCATTTAATATTCTCTTCAAAATCTTCACATTCTTCCCCTTCTCCCTCAAGATCACACTCCATTTCTTCCTTTTGAGCTTCCCCAAACTGGTTCCGGGCAATGAAATCCTCCTAGGTGTCATTTTTCTTCCCGAGTTATGTTAAATTTTCCTTAGAGCATTAGAGTTATCAGTTTTCTCTTACTTCATTACCATTAACATATATATCATATACTCAGTAGTAGCAGCATAAACAAGAGACAAAATAACACAAGATATTTATCTCGAGAAAACCCTGAATGAGGGAAAAAACCCAACAACATTTCTCTAACAGATTTCGTTCACAAAGCAAGTCCAATCATGAAACAATAGATAAACCCTAGCACAAAGGCTAGCTCAAGATACAACCAAAAATACCACCCCAACTGCAGCAACAACACAATATCAAGATAACACACCTTCTCCAAGGGTAGTGCACAAGAGAGAAAAACCAGAAATACTAAAAAAGAAGAGCCTCTGTCACTGCAGTTGTTGCATCACCCTTCCTCATAATTGCACCTTACTTCTGTGTAGATGAGAGAGTGTGAGTGAGTTTGTCCAAATGAGCTAAGGCACCTCCTATTTATAGCCTTCCTGTCCTCTTTACTAGTCCGAATTCTCTTATGGGAGGTGTCACTTCATTGTTCTTTATTCTTCTAGGCCGAGTTCTCTTCTAGGATATTTCCACTTTTGTTCAATGGTTCTCTTGCTTCCAAAATATTCTTCTTGTCTAATAAAGGTCATCTAGGAGGGAAAGTGCCTCCCGCATCTACCAAAACATCAAAAATCCCTCTTATCTAGGGATGTATCTTTTCACGATGTATTCATCTAGTAGTCTACTGACTACTCTACAATCAACTAGTAACACACAACTACTACAATGCCATCAATAGCTCAAAATCATCTGTCATGGTCTCCAAGACTATGCTACAATTATCTAGTAGCACAGAACTACCCATACTGTCCAGTAGTACATAACTACTGCCATAGTCCTCCTGACTGTGTTGCAATCAAACAATAACACACAACTACTTCCAAGTGGTCGGGTAGTCTCCATGGAAATCGGCTAGTAGCACATAGCTACTACAATGCCATCCAATCTTCTACCAAACCATACTTTCACGACTACATATCAATCAACTAGTATCACTAAGCTACTACCATGTTGTCTAGTAATCTCTCATGAATATGCAACAATCAACTAGTAGCACTAAGCTACTACCATGTCATCAACCATAGTCATGTTCTCCAATCCACTAGAAGTCATAGGACTACTACCATGCATTCCAATAGTCTCCATAACTATGCAACAATTAACTAGTAACACTAAGCTACTACTATGCCATCATCCATAGTTATGATCTTTGTGACTATGCAATAATCAACTAGTAGCACACAACTACTACCATGCCATCAACCATAGTCACAAACTCTATGACTATGCAACAATCAACTAGTAGCACACAACTAATACCATGCCATCAACCATAGTCATATCCTGCAATCAAATGGTAGCTACACAAGATGCCACCATGCAGTCCAACGGTCTATATGATTATGTAACAATCAACTAGTAGCACACAACTACTACCATGCCATCAACCATAATCATAGTCTGCAATCTCCATGACTATGCATCAATCAACTAGTAGCACACAACTACTACAATGCCATCAACCATAGTCATGGCCTTTATAACTATGCAACAATTAGTCAGTAGCACACAACTACTACAATGCCATTGTCCATAGTCATAGTCGATGTGTCTATAACTATGCAACAATCAAATAGTAGCATACAACTACGACAATTCCATCACCCATAGTTATAGTCTCATCCAGTAGCATGAAGCTACTCCCATAGTCCTCACAACTATGCGTGTGATGTTTCTTCTCTCATCAGGTCTGGCAGTGCATTACCCCCTTAGTCACCTCACATGACTGATATAGGGAACCCTTGGCCAGAGGGGTTAGCCGACATGAGAAGAAAACAACACACCTCCCTCTCAATGAGGGTGGACATTCTGTATCATGCCAAGTTTGTCTCTGGAGCACCTCGAGTATTTTTCACTCCTAGTCAAATCAACATGACCAATAGGAGAAAGACTACGCGTGGGCCATTCACCACTAGCCAAGTTAGCATGGCTGATCCTATTAATGAATGTCTCATTCTCCCTTAGTCAAATCAACATGATCAATCTGGGAGAATTTCTTCCCAATACTATTCATCTGTCCATTGCCTTGGACAGAAGCTTGGTGAGAATGTACGCAATCTCCTCATCTATGGATGTGTACTGGAGCTCACTGCTCCCTTTTTCATCATGTCTTAGATGAATTCTTGCAAGAAACTTTTGAATCCACACTGCTTCATGGATTGCAATATTGGTTGCTATATACTCTGCCTATGTTGTATCGAGTGCCACTGACATCTGAAGCACCATCCTGATGTGTTTTTCTGGTCTACTGCACTCCCTGCCCAGTCAGAGTTTGTATAACCATGCAGCTTCACATATCCATCCAAGAAATATCTTAATCCATATCCAATCATACCATGTAGGTACCTCAACCTATGTTTTTCTACCATCCAATGTACATTTCTAGGTTCATCCATGTACTAACTCAAGGCATTCACTGCAAAGCATATGTCCAACCTGGTGTTAACCAGGTACATCAAGGATCCAATCAGTTTTTTGTACATCATGGGATTGACCAATTCTGATGATGAATCACTCAAGAGATTAAAATTTATCGTCATAGGTGTGGTCATGGACTTGCAGTCCATCATCCCGAATCTCTGTACGATCTCAACATTATATTTTCCTTGGCTAAGGAATATCTCATCTGATCTCTGCCACACCTCCAATCTCAAGAAGTAATTCATCAGACCTAGATCCTTCATATAGAACTTTGAAGCGAGCTCCCTCTTGCACCAAACTATGAACTTCTCATCTCCTATCAGAAACAAGTCATCCACATATAGGATCAATGGGAAACAATTCCCAAGCTCATCAAGTACCTGTCTGATCTGGAATATCATGCCCTGGGTGCTTGCTTAGGCCCATACAAAGCCTTCTTCAATCTGTAGACATGATATTCCTTCTCATGTATCTTGTGGCTCCTCTATGTACACCTCTTCTGGCTACTCGAGCAAGTGTCTCGTCATAAGATTCTCCCTCTTGTTGGGAGACTCCTCTAGCCACAAATCAATTTTTGTACATTTCTATGCTTCCATATACAACATGTTTGATCTTGTAGATCAACTTGGAAGTCACCACTGACTTCCCTTCTGGTCTCGGAACCAAGGAAAAATATGTATCACAGTCCTTCTAACTGGCTTCCTCCTCTGTCACTGAAATAAGGGAATCCTTCCAAGAGATATCATATATCCTTGAAGCCTCTGAAGCTTCAATATAAACTCCTTTCTGTCAGTCCTGGAATGCGTTTCTCTCTCCTATCTGAATATGAGGAGGAATACTTTCTTAATGAAAGTCTCTAAGCCACTGAATCTCTCTCAGATCAGGATCACTTTAAGTCTACATGCTCTATGAAACTTGACTCCCTCTGAGTCTATATAATCTTCGGAGCCATATACTCCCTTTGCATGTGTTGACCTCATTTGAAGTTTGATCTCTTATGAATTGTCCTGGGGAGGCTGCTCCTCCCTACTTGATCGTGAGGGCTGAATCCCTCTGAAATCTATCTCCTTCTAAGTTGGTACTTGGCGGTTCCATCTACCTCATCACTGGTGGAGACATCTTCTCCTCCTCATGATGTTTCTCATCAATGCCATATATCTGTATCCACCTTTGCATCCTGCAAAGTATCATGAGACCATGTTGGTCTCTTCCTGGTCACTGTAACTATTTTGGGTAGGACCTTATGGATATATTGTCTCTTCCTGGTGATCTGAAGATTTATCAATTGAAATAGAGGGACTTGTATGGTCATTTTTGAATCCTTATGCTCCTTACAATTGATCTCCATATGAGATACTATGTATCCGCAAAATTACCCTTCTTGCCAGAAGGTTCTAACTTCATCCTCTTCTACTTCATTACATGGATGTGCACAACTCTATGTCTGGATAGTGTGCTCCATGTATCAACTAAATACCATCTAAACTATTTCCTCCTGCAACCTTCATTATAGCTCCCTCTCAGAGCTATTACCTGTGACCTGTCCAGAACAAGAAACACGAACAACAACATCTCCATGGTAACCTCCATGGAATTTACAAGATAACCTTCTTGGAACAAGGCCAACAACCAAGAACATCTCCTAGAGGAGATCAATTTATCTTGTAAACAAGTGAATTATTTATACAAGAATTTACTTAATGGTATTCATACCAACAATATTCAAGGGTTATTGAACTAACAATAGCAATACCAATAATAAAGACTGTTATTCTAGTTACAATACTTACTTAAACTACAACAATATCAAATATCAAACCCGATATGCAAACCTGGAATATTTCTACTATTTACCTATTTGAGTTGTTCTCTATTGTAGGAGACATCGTCACTTCTGCCTCCAATTCTTGGGCTTCCTCTGAGTGCGCTAGATCTAAGATCCTTAATCGATTCTGTCAATATTCTCTTGGCCTTGACCTTATTCTTCTTGAACTTTGCTTTGGTGTATTCTTATTATGGTTCTGGAAGTATCTCATTGACATGATCCAATAACTCATTCTCTTCTAGAATTCTTTTAGGATATAAAGTTATCTACTCCATACAATCTATGCTTAACTCTCGTACTAGTTGACATTTTCTCAAGCAGAAACCCTAGCACTAAAAAACCTCAATTTTTCAAACTTCACCAAACAACACACTGAGGGTTTTAGGGGGTGCATTAGGGTAGGGCGCACTGCTCTGTGAAATAATTATCCCCAACAACCTTGGAATAGTTCTCAATGAGATTGAAAAAGTATTGCAGTTGCAATGTACTACTGCAACGTTCTTCCTTCCAGCGGTCAAAATGTTCTGAAGGTAACCAACTCTGATACCATGTTAGATTTTCTTTAGAGAATTAGAGCTACTAGTGTTATTTTACTTAATTACCATTAACATATAGATCATATACTGAGAAATAACAACATAAACAAGAGACAAAAGAACATAAGATATTTATCCTGGGTAAACCCCAAATGGGGGAAAAAACCCAACAACCTTTCTTAGACAGATTCCGTTCACAAAGCAAGTCCAATCATGAACCAATAGATAAACCCTAGCACAAAGGATAGCTACAACAACAACACAATACCAAGATAAACCAAAAATACCACCCCAGCTACAACAACAACACAATACCAAGATAACACACCTTCTCCAAGGGTAGCACACAAGAGAGAAATACCAGAAAGACTGAACAAGAAGAACCTCTGTCACTACAGCTACTACGCCACCCTTCCTCATACTTGCACCTTAATTCTATGTAGATGAGAGAGTGTGAATAAGTGTGTCCAAATTAGCTAAGGTGCCTCCTATTTATAGCCTTCATGTCCTCTTTACCGAGCCGACTTCTCTTCTGGGAAGGTGCCACTTCATTGTTCTTTATTCTTCTGGGCCGACTTCTCTTCTAGGGTATTTCCACATCTGTTCAATGGTTCTCTTTCTTTCGAAATATTCTTCTCATCTAAGAAAGGTCATCTAGGAGGCAAAGTACCTCCCACAACTTCCAAAACATCAACAAGTTCCTCATAAATTAATAGTTTCACAAGACCATGTGTTATACACCATTTTGTCACACCTATCCAAGTGTCACATTTCACTTTGCTAACTGTTACAATTGTGACATCTCACCTCACAAGTGTTGCAACTGTAATGGGGTAATGTCATGGCATAAGTGTCACACGTTTCTAAGTATTACGACCTTGACACCATGTAAAAATCACATTTCATGATCCCTAGTGAAGTTAGAGGAGAAAAACCATCATTTGGAGGTCGAAAACCCACCTTTCCCCTTGTATTTCTAGCCTTGTTTGACCAAGTACGTCCCCCTCCCCACTCTGTAGGAGCGTCCCTCTTCCTTTTCCAATTCAAAGGGGCATCCAGGATGCCCTGTCTGCCTCTTGGGGGGAGTGTCCCAGCAGATAACTCAAAATCACATGGATCTAGGGAGGGTTTCGGGAAGGATCTGGGTGAGTCTTGGGTTGTTCTTCTTGTTTCCACTCATATTTGGTTCGACCATCTTGAGAGAGGTCATAACCATAATGATAACATGAATATTAAACAAATCTTACCCTATCCCCCTTATCCTCAACTACATTCCCTAAGTAATCTAAGTGGTTAGACCTTCCCGATCTTATATAACCAGGGATATTCATAGTGAGAAGGGGGAGAATGAGAATATGATAACAATTTTTTTATATTGGGAGTAAGGATATAAAAGTGAGGCTCTTTCTTATAAGGTGTGTATTTGAGGAATGAAGTTTTGGAGACTTGGAGGGACTGCAACACAAATCAGGTTGTAAGTTTCATATTTCTAATTCAATGATAATTTGGCCTATTTCTCATATCCACTTTTCTCAGTTCTTTTTTGGTATCTCTATCCTTGTTTGTTAGATATGATTATTGTTATATGACATTGGATAGCAGTAGGAAGAGGAATTGATTTCTTTTGCAAGTTAAGCTCATGGGAAAGAATTCACATTTGGAGCTCAACCGCTAAAGGCTACATGGACAACCTACATAAATAGGTAAACAAATCCTTTCTCTCTCTCCTTTTAACCTATAGAAAAAGAACATAGGACAAGTATATTAGAGTATAGGGAAACATTTGTTTTAACTGTCTGAACTGAAGGGAACCCGTTTGAGGGGAACTTCATTTGTCTGCAAGAGTAGTTTTTCCACAACATTTTTTGGTGACCATTCTAGGGAGAACACTTTGTTCGTTTTGGTTTCTAGCCCTCAACTTAATTCCTCTTTTGAGATTTACTTTTCTCTCTTTTTCGAAACCCTTTTTGTTCTTCTTGCACCCATTTCTGAACCTAGCTAGTCCATCTCCTTGATTAATGCAATTTTCTAGGTAATTTTCTGAGCTTTTAGACCCTACAAGCTCTACCAGAGCATCTCTGTCTTAAGGACGCCCCCTGCAGAACCCCTAAAGAGCATCCTGGATGCCCCTTTCTAGTCTATCAGGGAGATTCCTCCTTCTTTAGGATGCCTTGTCTACACTTATAGATGAGCGTCCTCCTTCTGCATCATTGTTTTTGGGCCCATTTTTCTCTGATTGGTGTCTAGACCTTGTAATTTGTTCTTATTAGATGAATTTTCTTGAATGAGATTTGTTCCTTACCTTTTCTTCTCCATTTGTTTCATCTCAATTTTCTATTGCATCCTTTCTTAAGAGTCCTTTTACCCCTTAGCTTGAGTGGTGTGCTTTTTCTTGATCTGTTTGATTTGCTTGATTTATGATCTCTTGAGTTTCATTCTCAAGTTTTCTTATTGATTTCAGCTTGTGGAACTCTTTTGTTCTTTTGTGAAAAGTGTGATTTGATATTTGTGGCCGTTTAAGGGTCTTTTAGTTCTTGTCTTCCTTTGAATTGTTTGCTTGCTTTCTTCATTTATTTTTCTTGGAGAATTGCGTCAAATATTTGTATCTTGTCATTGTTGATCAAGAAGCAAAAGGAGATTACTGCCTTTTAAATTCTTTTTATTAACTTTGAAAAAAATAAAAATACAAAGCATTGCATTCGAAAACTTTTGTTGCAAGTAGTACTTTGGTGCATTTTGGTAGCGTTATCTTGGGCATTTTTTAGTATTTAGGAAATGTTCATTGGTTGTTGCATTTGCATTGGAATTTGGGTAGGTTACTTTCTGAAAAGAAAAACACAACTCTTCTCCCTCTCATACATAGATTTCATTGAACGACCGATTTGCATTTCATTCTATTGCACTTTATTTTGGAGTCAAGGTCATCATATCATCAGTTTCACTTCCACATACCCCTGAGTAAACAACAACCTCATAATTAAGCGTTAATTAAAATATATCTAGACATCAATATTAGGGCTCTTCAAAACAACATTAGCTTAAGTGTAGAGATTTGGATTAGGTGGTGAGGATAACTCTCCAAAGCTATTAAACAAACATAGCATCCTATGTTATGGAGAGAAATCCATTTTCCATGTCATTGTCCTGGGAATCCCTTCTCACACAAGGGTCAATCACGAGGTCACATTGGGACTAGCGGAGTAACTAACCCCACTTCGTTAGTATTGATGATGTGGTTTGCACATATTAAAAACGATGTCGAAAGACACTTGGGGATCACTTGGGAAGAAAACCATGTGTGGGACTTGTCAAGGGGATTTCGGGCCTTAAAGATTCCTGCCCTTGTGTGTAAAACCCGACTGTCGACTGTTTCCCCATGATCCAGTGTTGTAGGTGGTATCCTTAGTTACCATTATCTTTAGGGATATTGCATGAGGTGACAGTGAAGGGGAAATTATTCGTTGTACCTGGGACAAACGTTGGTTAAACTCACCCGGGATCCTTGGAGGGTATACCCACGGTTCTGCCATGTGGGAACTTGCACCAGGGTGTAAGTCCATTAAGAAGGTCACCAACGTAATTGTTCCACTTGCTCTACCACCGTCCCTTTTCATTTTGATTCTGCGATGTTGGATTTCATCACCTACTAGTGGTTTCACTGTGAGAAGGTTTTGGTTTGCTTGCTTGCTTCTTAGATTATTTTAGCATGTGTTGTTTGTTTTCCTTAGTTGGCCTTAAGATTGTTATTCTTTTAGTTTCACTCTGGCTGACCAAGGTCCCCATAGGTCTCGGAGGATGCAAGGATTTCCTCCTGACGATTACAAACCTTTGCCTCCTCATTCACCCGAAGACCACTCTTGGGAGGAAGTTATCAAAAAAGATAATTATTATGAATTTGGGAGTGTAGCTACTCCCTTGATCGATCTCCTAGAGGGACCCAATTTTCAAGAAGGTTTTTTTCCTCCTACAAATCCACCCTTAACCAACCCTATCGGTCCACTCCTAGTACAGGTAAACTCCTTTGGGGAATTTGAAACTGATTATTCTCGACTACCACTTGTACATATAGTCCAGAGCCCATACTTTTCTAGAATTTATTTTAATGCTGATGGGAAACCTCCAACCGGAGGTCAGATTTTAGCAGGGAGACAATACCTTGTTTGTGGACAACCACCAACTAGACCACAATATTCCATGGGAATTCATTACATAGTTGGGGGAAAATTCCTCTGACAGGTCCTCATAATATTACCACTGCAATACCATACACAGGAATTCTGAACTCACTATGGACTCAACCCAATCCCCAAGCTCAAACATCCCAGGAATTTTTTTTTCCAACCTCAACCTAGTAACCCCCAACCTCAAGCTGGAGCCTATCCACCTCCACCCTATACACAACCATTCATGGGAGGATCATCCCAATCTTCACAGCCCCAACCACAACAATTTGTGGGGCAACCATTTCCCATCGTTCATGGTCCCACTGGTGTTCAAACCATGCCACATCACTATTACCCAAACCCGCAAGTCAACCGACAATTATCATTCCTAGCTACCCTAGATCTACCTGATTTTTTGTGATTGACCAATGAGCATATTCGACATCAGCCTTTCTGGCCACCAATCCATCACAAATTTCCTTCTGATATTTCTAAATTCGACGGTAATCCCAGAGAAGACCCCAACAACCATGTTATGAATTTCCATCTATTGTGTTCCTCTAACTCCTTGATGGATGATTCCACCAGGTTGCGTCTTTTCCAATAAAATCTTACGATTTGAATGACGAAATGGTATATTGAGTTGATACACTAATATTTCAGTGACTTCAATTCCCTCACAATGTATTTTCTCACTCACTTCCAATTGCCAACATGGTATGAGACCAGTACTGAGCTTATGACGTCGCTAAAAAAATCCACCTCCACCGACATATCTGACCACATCCATGAATGGAGGAATCAGAGACGCCTTATAAAAGCCATAATTTTGGACCAACTACTGGCATATTGGTTCACAAAGTCCCTCTTTCCACCCATTGCATGAGATGTTTCCATGGGAGGTGTTGTTACCGAGGAGAAGGCCATTGGCCATGCTCAGTAATTGGACTTGGTATATTCCCAATCCAACACTCTCTATGATATCATTCTGCATGATCCTTGACCACTAATGGATCCATACCACCCTACCCAAGGAACCCATGTCGATGAAAATACCAAATCTACCGCCCCTCTTGCAAAATCCTCCAAGGTGAACTCGATCCAATTCAGTTCATCCAAACAACCTGGAGGAAAGAAGAAAACTAAGAGTAAATATAAATCATCTTCTAACCAACATGAGGGCACTAAAACTCTTGATCCATCTACTGAGAACAAGGCTAAACGGAAATCCAAGTATCCCTGCCTCAATTTTGCAGAGGATAATTATACATGGGATTTTCCCTGCTAAGATGAAGTCAATCAATTTCTGAAAATGGGACCTCAACCCGATGTCTTGAATTATCCCTTTCCCCCTCAACAACAACAAATGGTTTCCCAAAATCCCTCCCCTTTGCAAGAGGGTAATACATTCCATCCTCCTAAAGGGGATGCTTATTCTAGTGCCCATCGACCTGAGAAAGTTTTCATGTTTAAGACTATTGACCTCACAACTAGGGCCAATAATTATGACGTTTTTCTAGAAAACACTACTCCTGGGGGTGATAATGATAAAGCCTCCACCTCATATGTTTCTCCTCAGCTTTACAACTCTCTACAGATAGAGAATCCCACCTTTGACTCAATATTTCTCCCACTGAAGGGTACAATTCATAATTCAAATTTTAATCCTAATGCTCGTGCCACTCAAAATTATAATATTGTTGAGGATTTGGCACAAACACCTTGTGCCATGTAGACTCTCAAATTTTTGTAGAACTATCCCAATAAACACAACACACTATTTTTTGCTACAAGATCCATAGATGCAAAGACTTCAAATGAAATCATGTTTAGTTTGGACCACTTTGAATTGAGGTTGTCCCAACAACTCACTTTTCAGATTCGATCTATTGTTCGTGGGAAAATCATCCATCGTACCATCTTGGACTAAGGATCCTCCACCTACATCATGTCATTATCCTGTTGGAAAGCCGTTGGCTCTCCTAGTCTCAATCAATCACCCACTACCCTCAAAGATTTTGATGGACGTGATTTTAAACCATATGGGCTCTTTAATTCGTTAGTTGTGGAGATAGGGGGAAAAATGTTTCAATAGAGGTGGAAGTGGTTGATGCGCCCCTTGATTAAAATTTATTGCTTGGTCACAATTGGTTTTATGCCATGTTCGTTTTTGCTTCCTTGGTCTTCTGTACATTGCAATTCCCTCATCAAGGGAAAATTGTAACAATTGACCAGCTTGACTATTGCATACCCCATACTACTCCCAATATCACAAATAATGTTTCGTTAGTCGAAGATTCGCAAGTGACGAAATATAGTGTAGGGTTCAATATTTTTTAATAATCTACCCTTATGGGAAATTTCCCCTTACTTTCCCCTAACCTTACCGACCCGATCTCTCTGATTAACCTGATTTCATCCATGGTCCCCAATCCCTCGGATCTTTAAATCCTTGGGTTTTTCCTAGTCTGTTTGAGCTTGAATTATTCAATGACACCATGCCACTATGTCCCACTGAGGCTGCTTATCATGCCATTCATAGAACCTCTTCAATTTTGAATCCTCCTAAGCCCTCTTTGATGGTGTCATATTCTCACTATTTTCCATCTTGTTTGGCTTCCTCTTACAATCTCGTCCTACAAAATTTTCCATCCATGTCGAGTCTTCCTTTTGATCAAATACTTGACCCTTATTTTCCTCCACCCATTAGTTCTCCTTCTTCTTCCCCATCCGGTGGACATATTCCTATGAGTAACCAGATGTCTAAACAAGGAAAGAAGAAGAGCCGATAGAGGAAATGATGCTTGGGAGGAATATCTCCAGCCACTGGACATCATGTTGGAATCAAGCCACTAGCTTCCATCTATCTAGCTGGGGGGAAAATACCTCTATAAAGACACACTAATCAAAGTGATCCTCGCTTGGGGGTCATTCCCATCATCACATAGTAGTATTATCTATACCGAGCTCAGTATTTTTTCTTTCTCATGATTGTTAATACATGATAATAGGTCACCGAGTATACTTTTATCACTTTTTCAGACTTGTAAAAGCTATACGAAAAAGGAACTCTTTGGAGTCTCCTTTAAGCTCTTTTTAGACTCCCTAAACATGAAAAGATTGTCGAGTGAACTTGTCTCCTTTCAAATTCGTTAAAATAATTAGAAAGGGAATCTTTCGATGTTTGGTTTATCTCTTTTTCGGCATCGAAAGCACTACTTTATGAAAAAGGATCTCATTGCAGAGAACTCTTGAAGCTCTTTTCGAACTCCTTAAAAAATGAAAATATTGTCGAGCGATATTTTTGTCTTTCACGCTCGTTAAAGTGAATTAGAAAGCACGTTTGTTGAGCGATCATTTATCTCTTTTTCGGTCTCATGAAACTATTTATGAAAAATAAACACCCTGTACATCTTGGTTAGGAGAGTTCTCCCATGTATCGTTTTATACTTTTTCGGGCCCTGGATACTAATTTTACGAAAAAGTTCATTGTGGAGTCTTCTTTATCAAATATTTTCAGACTCTCAAAATATGAAAAGACCATCAAGTTTCCCTTCTATGGACTCATAAAACTAAACAATGAAGGACCCTTTTTGGGACCGGGCATATGTTATCCTCCTCAAGCTCGTTAAAAAACAAAGAGGTACTCACCTATCTAGGTGGGGGGAAATTTGAGAAGTAGGCCGAGTTTTTCCTCATTTTGGAAGCTATTTTGTCACCCTTGTGTTAGCACTCGGAAATTTTTTTGGGCTGCATCAAAGAAATTCCAAGGTAACCTACAAACCAACTTTAGATTGTATTATGACCTATACAACCAGAGTGGGATTTCTCATATGTCTAATCACTAGTAATAACTCAAATATTTTATCAATAAATGCACAGAGGTCAGATTCTGCAATAGGACAAGTTTATTTTTGTTTTAAAAGGGATGGTAGGACAAGAAAGAGAGAAAGTACCATTGGGCAATGGAGTCAAATTCTGAAAACGAGAGAAACAAATGACTAGGTGACTAAACTTCAGAGGATAAAGGCTAAGTGAGAAACAATATTTTAGTTAAAAATTGTTGTGTGTGGTGAGAGAAAAACACATGAAGCAACTCAGAGCACCCATGGGGATGAATTCAGAGTTCTCTTAGAAGAAACACAGTCGTCTAAATGGCGCAAATCTAGAGCACTGCGTGGTGAATTCTAGATTCAAATCACGTTCTGATTTAGACAAAATATAGATATGAATATAAAGAACACAGGAAAGCACGTATGAAAAGAGAGAGTACAATACATCAAACTTATACCGTTAGAATATTTTCGTCAAAGTTTCAGGACCTTTGCATTAAGTTTCAATCGAGTTCGAAAGCTACTATTCAATAGTCACTGTCTACACAGATTTTCCAACAAACCTGGATTACATTGAAAAGAAGAAATATATGGACCAGGGTGTGATGCTTGGGCTGCCTTGCCCTCCAACTACTATCCCTAGAATCATGGATCCAATTTCTTTGAAAGGGAACAATAACTTCAACGGATTTACTAAAAATAGAAAACCCGACTTTGCCAAATCATAATCGTAACCGAAATATTATTTACAATCATTGATCATAATCAAAATTTGACCATATGGTTGTGATAAGTCATCATGTGCACTGCTGGAAATTCTGTCACCCTTGCACAATAAGTCTTCTACGCAACAGTAACCTACATAAAAAACGCAGCGGATTGCGCAGCAAACTAAGAAAATAGGCATTAAATATGGCATCATATATCAATAATAAAACACTATTTTGAAAAAAACAAGAGAGGGTTTTGTAGGTAAGATTGTTATAAAGAAAAAACTCTCTCGGCTTCCTGAAATTCATCTCCAACTGGTCGGAATACATGTCCAAAAAAACATATCTCGAACAGGAAATCATGAAAGATGAAAAATAGGGTTCAAATATTCATTCGAATATCCCAATTAGTGACACCTTTTGCAAATATGAGAGAGGTTTTTATTATTATTTTTTCCTCGAAAAAAACCTCTTGGGGATTTTAAAAAATACTCTTCAGTTGCTCAAAAAATGATCTTTAAGTTTACAACTAATCTCGTCATTTACGAAGCGCGTCCTGTAGTCTGTGTGCAGGAAAATCCTCTGCGCGACAACATCCTCTGCGCGATGACATATTTTTCACAACAAAATCCTCTACGCGAGAGCATCCTCTGTGCGACGACATCTTTTGTGCGACGACATCCTTTGCGCAAAAATATCCTCTGCGTGAAAACATCCTCCACGTGACAACATCTTTTGTGTGAAGACATCCTCTGCGCGACAACATCCTCTACGCTAAAACATCCCCTGCGCGATGACATCCTCTGCGTGACAACATCCTCTGCACAAAAACATCCTATGTTCAACAAAATATTTTGCACGAGGACATCCTCTGCATGACATCATCCTCTGCGCGATGACATCCTCTGTGCAACAACATCCTCTGCGCGATGACATATTTTGCGTGATGACATCCTCTGCGCGACACCATACTCTACGCGACAACACCCTCTATGAGACAGTATCCTTTGCACAAAGACATCTTTTGCGACGACATCCTCTGCCAACAACATCCTCTGCACGACAACATCTTTTGCGCGACAACCTCCTCTGCACAACAAAAACCTTTGCGCATCGAACTTGCACAATGAGTATTCTTTTGAAGTTTGCAATGATACCAGTGACATGGGGTGTCATGTTTGTTCCTTTTCTAACCTTATGAAAGGTGGTGATGAACCATAATACCTTTTGACATGATATTCACCCTAACCTATGAATCACCTAGGAATTCCTTGATTTTCCCAAGATCATGTCATGACTTTGAAATCTTTGGACAAACCTCTAACTCTAGCTACAAAAATCATGGTGCTAACAACTGACTCCAATAGGGATGATATCCTCCCAGTGAGGTACCAAAGAACTCGTAGACCCTGTCTGTGCCTATCCATTGGGATATTCCCGAACCATTGAAAACTCTACTCTGACCTGTCACATGTATCCACTGAAAACCCAAAACTTTGTATGCTCTAAACTGAATTATGAAACTAAGCTGAAAATGAAAACTGCAGATTGCTAAAAGAAATGCTCGAAGTACCGAGATTATTCACACTCATACCTACCCTACTTTGTTTTAGCATAAATGTCGAATCAAGTGAAATCAAAATGCCAATGAAACCATGCAAGCACTTCATCCATTGTTTTCTTTTTTTGCACATGCTTACTCCAAAGCCTGTTTACTGCTAACTCATTCAAAAGTTTATCTACAAATTTGAATATCAAAAAATTAAAAACATTGGGATTGTTTACCACCTCCAACAAAACTGCAAATGGATCCTCCAAAACATACATAAAACAATAATCATGTTTCACCCCTTCCACTGCATCCTTGTTTTCATGTAATTCAACCTGTTGATTACCACAAAAAGGCTAAAAAATATGTTGAGATTGCTGGAAATAACAATCTTCTGAATCAGAAGACAGTGCTGGTTGAAATGAAACCCTAGGTGGCAAGCAATCCATATCTATCACTAACGGTGATTGAACATCATATTTATTTCCAAGTTGGTAATTGATCACATGCTGCAAATCTAAGCTGAAATAACCTTCCACGTAATCAACAACATGGTCATTAAAAGTATGAGAAGGTTGTTGGTCCTCTTTACTGACAATAATTTTCTCATGTAAAACAATGTCACTGTGAATGCAGTCATACTTCATTGCTTCCTCTCTTATCTCATGATTTTCTTTCAACAATTCAAAGGAAGAAAAACATAATGGAAGATAATTTTCATTGGCAAGTACATTGCTTTCTTCATATTCAACATCAATCCTGAAGGATTTCTGATTTGAAACATTATAAACATTTTGCTTCAGCAATTTGAAAGATGCAAAACACAATGGCAAAGTTCTTTCACCTAATTCAAAATTTTCTTCATTTTCTTCACTACTGTCATATGCACATTTGCCAATTTCTTTGGGTTGCTGAAAACAATCATTTTCAAATTCGGAAAGTGCAACTGCTTGTTTTGAAGATTCAACCTCATAGTCATCATTGTACTCATCATACCTGGGTTTACCAAAAATCTTTGTAATGTCATCAAACAGGAAAATTGAGGAAACAACTTGTTGTTCTGCAAGTTGATCTGCAAATTCACATTCATGGCTGTCTACAAATGCATACATAAAACAATTAGTTTCTTTCTCATGATGGCATGGATCCAAATTTAAATCAATATCAAAGAAATTTGGGAGAGTAGCTTGTTCTTCAAGATGATCATCATTCTTTGCAAACACATCCTCATGGCATCCTTCAAGAAAACATATGACACGATCAACCTCCTTCATATTATGCACAGTCTCTGGTTCCTCAACTTTCAATTTCTCATCCAAAATATGTTTTTTAGCTCCTTACAAGTTTGAATATTGTCTGCAACTTCCTGAGCATTGTTGAACATTTGTTGCAAAGACATGGACTTCCTCTCCATCAAAAGAAAAGATAAGTCTGATTGAAAGGTTGTTACATAATGGAGCATGGCAGCAACCTTAGGAGGTTGGACTTCTTTAGGTAGTTTATAATAAAGACTAGCAAACCTACTACTAAAATTTGAGATGGTTTCATATTTCATTCTTCTCATGGCATAAAACTTTGAAAGGAGTAGATCCCGTGACTTTCTCTCACGCCAAAATCTACAGAAATCTTCCCTCAATTCATCCCATGAGCTAATCGACTGAGACTGCAAATGTCTGAACCATGCTTTGGGATCTCCTTATAAGGACTGAGAAAAGGCCCTCATAGACACATCACCATGTTCTATCTCAAAAAGGTCTATAAAATTCTCAAAGACCTAAATATGTTTTTCAGCTGACTGCCCATAAGGATCTCCATTGAACCTAGGAAGATACTTATAATGTTTCACAGGAAAGTCGTGAAGGATGGAAGGCAATTTAAGAGGACTGTATCTTTCTTGAATCTTGGAGGGTGCATGATTAAGAACAGAATGTAGAAGCTCAAATTTGGTTTCATTAAGATCACAAGAATGATCATGAACACCATATTGTTTAGAGGAAGGAGCTTGGTGAATATTGGTTATAAAAGAAGGAGGTATACCTACAGTTTTCAATGAAGGATATACAAGGGTAGATCTCTGAGATTTATTTGAATGCAGTAAGTGAAGAAATATTCTTTTGAAAAACTCAGGAAAGGACAAGAAGATATTGATAAAACAAAAAAGTACTTCTTGAACTAAAATTAAGCTCAAGTACCTGATTTTTCCATACTGCTCTTCTATATCTCTGCCAACAGGTCTCATTCTCCAGTGGATTCTTTGAATCACATTTGAAGCTTGATTGGAGTCGCCATGAAAACTTTAGTTCTGGATTCTTCTGTCAGTGGAATCACCTTCAAACTAATTTTATGATGTGTGGAGTCGCCAATGAAGAAATACAACCAATATGTGCCTAAGTGTTTGCTACTCTCAAATCTTAGAACTAAAACAATGTCGTTCTTCCCGAGGAAAATAATAGCAATCATCCTCGGCAACGACACCAAAATGTTAGCACTCGGTAATTTCTTTGGGCTACATCACAGAAAGGCCAAGGTAACCTACAAACCAAATTTAGATTGTATTCTGGCCTATACAACCAAAAAGGGCTCTCTCATATGTCTAATGACCGGTAATAACTCAAATATTTCATCAATAAATGCACATAGGTCAGATTCTGCAATAGGACAAGTTTATTTTTGTTTTAAAAGGGATGGTAGGACAAGCAAGAGAGAAAGTACCATTGGAAAATGGAGTCAAATTCTGAAAATGAGAGAAACAAATGACTAGGTGACTAAACTTGAGAGGATAAAGGCTAAGTGAGCAACAGTCTTTCAGTTAAAAATAGTTGTGTGTGGCGAGAGAAAAACACATGAAGCAACTCAGAGCACCATTGGGGATGAATTTAGAGTTTACTTAGAAGAAACAAAATCATCTAAATGGCGCAAATCTAGAGCACCGTGCAATGAATTATAGATTCGAATCACGTTCCGATTTAGAAAAAAATAAATATATGAATATAAAGAACACAGGAAAGAACATATGCAAAAGAGAGAGTACAATACATCAAAATTCTACCGTTAGAATCTTTTTGTCAAAGTTTCAGGACCTTTGCATTAATTTTCAACTGAGTTCGAAAGCTACAATTCAATAGTCACTGTATACACAGTTTTTCCAACCAACCTGGCTTACATTGAAAAGATGAAATATATGGACCAGGGTGTGCTGCTTGGGCTTCCCTTCCCTCCAACTACTATCCCTAGAATCATGGATCCGATTTATTTGAAAGGGAACAATAACTTCAATGGATTTACTAAAACTAGAAAACCCGACTTTGCCAAATCATAATCGTAACCGAAATATTCTTTACAATAATTGATCATGATAAATTTTTTTATCATATGGTTGTGATAAGTCATCATGTGTAATGCTAGACACTTTGTCACTCCTGCACAACAAGTCTGCTACATAACAGTAACCTACAACAAAAACACAACAGATTGCGCAACAAACTGGGAAAATATGCATTAAATATGAAATCATATCTCACAAATAAAAAAATATTTTGAAAACTGGGGAGATTTTTTTGTAGGTAACATTTTTATAAAGAAAAACCTCTCTCGGTTTCCTGAAATTCATCTCTAGTTGGTCGGAATATGTGTCGAAAAAACATGTCTCTAACAGGAAATCATGAAAGCTGAAAAATAAGGCTCAAATATTCATTCGAATCTCCCAATCAGTGACACCTTTTGCAAATATGAAATAGGATTTTATTATTTGGTTTGTCCTCGACAAAAACCTCTTGGGGATTTTCAAAATCCCTCTCTCGTTGGTCAGAAATTGATATTGAAGTTTACCACTAAACTTGTCATTTACGCAGCGCACCCTGTAGTCTATGCACAGGAAAATCATCTATGCGAAAACATCCTCTGCGCGACGACATATTTTGCGTGACAACATCCTATGTACAAAAACATCCTTTGCGCGACAAAATCTTTTGCGCAGAGACATCCTCTGGGTGACAACATCCTCTGCGCGACGACATCCTCTGCGTGACAACATATTTTGCGCGACGACATCCTTTGTGCGACGACATCCTCTGCGTGACAACATCCTTTGCATGACGACATATTTTGTACGATGGAATCCTCTGCGCGATAGAATTCTCTACGTGACAACATCTTTTGATCGATGACATCCTCGGCGCGATAACATCCTCGACGCGACAACATCCTCTGCGCGACGAAATCTTTTGCGTGACGACATCCTCTATGCGACACCATCCTCTGCGTAACAACACCCTCTGTGCGACAACATCCTCTGTGTGACAACATCTTTTGCGCTTCAGCCTCCTCTGCGTGACAAATGAAAGCAACAAAATCCTTTGTGCATTGAACTTGCACAACGAGTATTCTTTTGAAGTTTGCAATGATACCGGTGACATGGGGTGTCATGATTGTTCCTTTTCTAACCTTATGAAAGGTGGTGATGAACCATAATACCTTTTGACATGGTATTCACCCTACCCTATGACTCATCTAGGAATTCCTTGATTTTCCCAAGATCATGTCATGGCTTTGAAAACTTTGGAAAAACCTCTAACTCGAGCTATGAAAATCATGGTGCTAACACCTTAAACATGGCACTTACCTCCATTTTGGGTTATCTTCTTGTCTCCCTTCTGTTTCCATCCTATCTGTCATCATACTCTTTTGAAGAGAACCTTCGGTTGTCACCACATCTAATTTTGGTATGTATGTTGCTGAGTCAATGCTGCCAAGTCATATGTCGTGCCACCACATGTTCAAGGGAAATCAACCTCTATAGTTTCATTTATTGTCATCCTTGTGTTAGTTCACACTCATTTTATCCATCACTATTCTGCACTATCCTACATTTGTTTCGTGTTGATGATGGGGGATACATTATGGCCCTCCTTTGACGATTCTATTCATGTCGACTTCAATACATCATCTAGGAACTAGACTTAGAAACCAGTTAATACCTTGGAACCTGCATGCCTCAATGGTAGGTTTCCTCACATTCAAAAAAGGGTTTACATCATTGACCTTTGATCGAAGAAGACTACTGAAGAATCAGGCTCAAATGGGACTTTGAAAAGAGAGTATCGGAGAATATTCCTTTTCGATACCATTGGAGCTTTTCATTTGGAATTTACAAAATTAGGTAAGCTTCACCGCTTTGACCCGAGGGTATCGAAGAATGTTCCATTTTGATACCGTCGAAACTGGTCACTCGAGGTTCCAAATATTAGGTAATTGTCACCACTCCGACCAAAGGCTATCAAGGAATATTCTCTCTCGATTCTGTCAGAACTTTTTCTTCAGAGTTCATAAGGTTGATGAAGTTTCACTACTCCGACCAGAGGGTATCGAAGGATATTCCCTTCCGATACATGAACACTCGGAGTTGAAAATATTAGGCAATTTTTGGCGCTTCGACCAGAAGGGTATTGAAGAGTATTCTCGATCACTACCTTATCACTCGAATTTGAAAATATTAGGCAATCTTCATCGCTTTGACCAGAAGGGTATCAAAGAATATTCTCGATGGATACCATCAGAACTCTTCTGAACAAGATCTTGCGAAAAATATTTTCCGAAAGCACATCTCAATGAGATCCGATGAGCTGGAATGATCCCGACTGATCTAAAAACTCTCGTTCTTTCGAGATTCTACCATCGACGTCTCTTCATGCCCAAATCCGAGTTCCTTCAAACACTTCCTTCCCAAAGGCTTGTCGTGAATGCCTTTCTCGGACCTCTAAGATTGAACCTTGACTGTTGATTTCCTATGACTTCCCAAATGACCGAAAATGAACGTGGACCGTCGATTTATCTCATTTCTCAAACCCACGAAATGAATCTCATATGTCGATCTAGTAGCTTTGTCAAACTTCAAAAACATTAAGTTTTTTAAATTTTTAAAGAACAAATATGGGTCGTTAATCGCAACATCGGACATGATCTCGGTCATCAATTATCTGAAAGCTTCCCTCCGCTACTGGGACCGTTAAAATTACAAAAAATTTCAATATTCCAAGTCGAATTTGGCTCTACAACTCCACAGATTGAATCCATTATACCTCTCAAACAATATGAATCATATAAACATGGATTTGCTCATGAATTTGGGGATTTCACTCTAATTTTCCACCATTTTCCCCAAATTTCATACCAATTGAATCTGTAACAATGAATATATCAAATTCACACCCATTCTGGCCCATACCAGTCCGATGTTGAACCAGAAGCTCTAATACCAATCTGTAATGTACCCAACCCCATAGGTTGGCCACGCTAATCTGTAACGTACCCAACTACCCACATGATGGCCACACTACTCCAAAAACTCACTTTTTAACCAATCTCAAATTCTAATAATAATTAATTCGAAATCAAGCATGAAAGACTCAGATGAATTAATCAAGGTCCATGCTACAACATAAAATAAATAAAAATTGTGCCATGGACAAAAAATAACTAGCAGACACACACATTATAAATACATATCTCATAGATAATTAAATACACAACATAATATACATTATACAAAAAATACAGAGAGCACTTATCTTTTCAATAAAAAATTCACCAACTAGCTGCAGACCAAGGATGTGCCTCCCAACCATAGACACTTTTGTTATTTTACTCTCAACAATAGGTCACCCCCAAGCTAGGGATATGAATCCACAACGACAGGTCCTAGGCCAAATCTGAAACACACAACAATTGGCTAAATATCTATCAGGTTTCCCAACCACACAACAAATCTAAATTTCCAGCTCTCTTTCCCCCTTATCCCGCACAACCCAAGAAATGCACACCTTTATCTTCCATGTAGTCCCTCAGGCTGTTCCATTTCTCTCTAGGGATCCAATTCTATTGGTCAAGAAATCTCCGTGTTAGAAACTCTGAGGATTCTTAGATGTGGACAGTTCTTTCTGCACTTCCATCAATCTCATGCACACAGGCATCCATTCCCTCATGGAATGACCAATAATCTGTTACAACCATCTAGCAATGGCTCTCCTCCTCCAGCCATTCATTTCCATGCTCCCCCCCAAGAGCACACAAATTCAACAAGAGTGAAAATGAGGAATTTTAAAATGAAATGATTAACCAAGAGAAACCCCCAAAAAACCCACGAGAAGGGTTTATATAATTACATGAAAACAAGAACCACATGGCCTTCCTCTCAAGAAGCTCATGTAACCTCTTTTCTCCATAATATCAGTTATGGGTAAATAAAATATAATAAAAAGACTTATCCCCTTAAGCCCCCTCTCTCGTGGAATCATAACCCCCTATCTATTTTGTCCTTGTCCACCTTGCATCCAACAATGTATTTTATTAATGTATATGAAATATTACATTTCCTAGGCACTCTGGCCCCTTTTCAACTTTACCGGCTCACCAACCTAAGTCACAATAAAATAATACATTCTAGTTCATAAGGGTTAAAACCGGGGTGTTACATTAGTGTAGTTCAACATAATAAGGAATTCCATCTCATATCATAATTTGTGTTGAACCCATGACCTTGTTTGCGTCACCAATATCTAAAACATAAACCAAAACTTTGTCAAGAGCAATTGTAGTTAGATAAGGAAGTCAGGACATTAGTCAGAATAGTGGAAGTAGCGCAATGAACCAAAGTTAGTCAGCATCACCAAAGGTAAGTACTACACATAATACAATGGAAGGAATAGATAATACATTAAGAATTCCTAAATTCCAGGGAGCGGGTTCAAAAGACTGAGAGAAGCATTTGTTTGCATGTGAGACTATGGAATGTGAAGAATGTCTAGGATGAAGCAATGAAGATTGCGCAGTTAGCAATTACATTCAGAGGTTGCACAATGTTGTGGTACATGAAGTATCAAACTACTACATCAACATGACAATTAAAGACATTGGTAGAAATTGGACAATCTTTATTAAAGGAATTTTAGAAGCCAAAATTTGAATCACAGTATATCACAGAGCTGAAATAAATTAAGAAAATATAGAATGAGATAGTTTGGAAATACGATTAGAAATTTAAATATGTGATGGGCAGATTAACATTCCATATTCTTGACAAATAACATAGAGAATGGTTTATTGCAGGTTTTTTGTCGCACAATCGTTGTCCTTTGACACAGTAGAAGGTCACACCATAGCTAGAAGCATTATAAATTGAGATGAAGTTAGAAGCATCTCCTGTAGGAGATAAAACATAAATTAAATAAGTTTGGTTACAGTTGGTTGCACTAAGGATTCAATTTTCATAAATAATGAAAGAAAAGGAAAATCCTGAACAAGTTTGGTGTATTACATGTAAAACAAGAGGCCATCATAAAGATGAATGCCCAATATTTGTATAGTATATGGCTATAGGGGCACCAAACCCATTAGCAGGAGGAGTGGGATATTGTGAAATATGTAAGACATGGGGACATCATCTGACTACTTGTCCATTATTGCAGAAGTACCAGAGTACGCCAAGGAACTTGTTCTGTAATTTTTGAAAATCTCTAAGACATGATGAGAAGGATTATTGTGCATTCTAATTGATGAGAGAGTGCATTGTGGATGCTTACAAAATTCAAGAGGAAAATGTAGTAGCAAAAGGAGGAGCTCCACATTGTAATACTCTGAGAGGATTTAGTTAGGGTGGATGAGGAGGATTCATCAGAGGCTGAGCATGAGGAGGATTTGGTAGAGGATGCAGAGGACCAATAATTTGTTATAATTGCAATCAACCAAGACATTTAACGAGAGACTGCTCGAATCCTTGCATTACATGAACGTACTGCAGAGAATTGGACCATGCAATGGAATATTGTCCTCAACTGGTAACGAAATGGCAAGAAAGAGGGAACCAGAACCAAAACCAAATATAGAGATGATAGCAATCGAAGCATGTGATGAACAACCTAAGATAGTATCGGTTACATGTGGATGAATGAGAACCATAGTGGATGTGACAGATCAAGGGAATAACATTCACCAATGGGTAAGGAAAGCATCAGAGCCATTACCATTGTTTGATCCAAGGAAAGAGAAAGAGACTTACCAGCAAGAAAGAAAAGTGTTGATGGGAGAAGACTGGATAGAATCAACTTTGACTACGTCACCATTATATGATATACCCCCAGTATTTGATATGCCTATAGTCTATGACCATACTGATAATCAAATTGATAAGGTAAATAATTTGAAGATATTTTTAAGAAGTTTCTTAGATTTAATGAAGGATGAATCTGCATTCAGTAGTCTGCATAGAATGATTGACCATTTTTCCCAAGAAAAATAGAAATATGTAGTAACTAGAGTAGTCAACCAGGTGCACAGTAAGAAGCGAACAAGTAGGGAGTTTTGGATCAGTGCGCAGATAGGAGCTTACAAAATGGACAATATAATTCTAGATTTAGGCTTTGATGTAAATGTTATACCAAGGCAGACTTGGGAGATGATGGGCCAACCAAAGATGTTTTGTTCTCCTATCTAGTTGAGACTAGCAAACTAGCATAATATCGTCCGAGTTGGAAGGTTAACATCAGTAAATGTCAATATTGATGGAGTGTGTAGTGTAGCAAACTTCGAAGTGATCGATATAGTAGATGGAAGTACATCGTATATAACACTGTTAAGACTTGATTTTGAATTTGATAATCAGACGATCATTGACCTAAAGAAGAGACAAATGGTATTCGAGGTAGAATACTTGAAGGTCACTACACTGTTAGACCCCATGTAAGGACAAAGGTATGTAGAACCAGTGAAGAGAAAAGAGCTTGATAAAATGTACAATATGACTGTGCGAATGGATGATTACGTGAATCCTAGAAATGAAGGCGTACTCATTTGGAGGAGTATTAGCTCACAGTGTCAGACTCAAAATATGCTATAGAGAATTGGCAACAAAGACTGCATGAATTTTTGAAAAGTAAGTGTGCTCAAATTACTTGCGCATTGAGATGGATTGGAACCAAAATAGTCAAACCTCCAAGGTATAATGGACTAACACCTATAGAATATTTTATCACTAAGTTCAAAATGTATATTCCAGATCAGCAGAGACTCTTGGCCTTAGATGTCGCACTAAAAGCAACTTCAACAAGATGGTGGGATGCACACAAAGATGGTATAAAAGATTTGCAACAGTGAAAAAGGTTACTACAAATCATATTTGGGACAAAGAATGAAAGTATCACATCGAAGTGTAGTGGATTAATTTTTCCATCGGATCATGTTACGAAGTGTATTGCACAGTGGAGAGTGGTACCAAGACAAGAATGGAATCACTTATTTGTGCATATTTTGCACACAATTCCTAAGAATTGGTACATATAATTAGAAGTACGTAGAGGGACATGAGATTGGGAAGAGATGACCAGGAACTTCAAGATAACATTCGGTTTTGAAAGTAATAATCGTTTGATTGACTCAGCATTACAGGTTCTCAGGAATATTATTTTTGCATCAAAAGACTTGTTGGGATCACTGCCTTTAAATAGTGCACCTAGAGTCACTATGATAGTTGAATAGGTCTTGCAATGTTATAATGTCGCATAAGAAGTCTGAGACGAGGAAGATCTAAGGCAGTTAAATATCTCAGAGACTGAAGGGGAGTGCACAGTAGTGTGACCATAGCTTGAGTCAAATATCTATGTGAAGCCCCCAAGAACGTGCAAACTTAACATTGGTACATAAGAAAAACCTAAGTTTGTGCATATAGGAGATTACTTGAGTGAGGAAATAGTTGAGATGATTGTTGACTTACTATGAAAATACCAGGATATGTTTCCAATGACGTTCTCAGAGATGAAAGGAATCGTTGGAGAATTAGGATAAATGAAGATTCCACTAAAACCAGATAAGCAACCTATGCAATAGAGACCCTATAGAATGAACCCAAAATATAAGGAGAAGGTAAAAGAAGGGATAGACATAATGTTAGAGGATGGAATTATAGAACCTATTGAAGAATCATAGTGGATCAACCCTATGGTGGTTCAAGACAAGAAGACACGAGGAATCGTGATATGCATAGATCTGAGGAAGTTGAATGATGCATGCTTACAAAACCCTTTTCCTGTGCCTTTTACCGATGAAGTACTAGAGAATGTAGTGGGTCCAGAAGCTTATTTTTTTACAAATGGATTCTCAGGATACCACCAGATGAGGATTGTGCAAGAAGACAGATACAAGACGAATTTGTGACAAAATGGGGTTGTTACCAGTACACATTTATGCTGTTTGGGTTTAAGAATGCACCAATGATAGTTTCCATAGTATTTTCCACAACCTTCAAATAGTTCATTCATAAAATTTTAAAGGTCTACTTAGATGATTGTATAATGTTTAGTCTATTGAAGGATCATGTTGATCTCTTGTGCTTAATGTTGGATAAGTGTAGGCAATACCGAATCTCATTGAATCTGATGAAATGAATTTTTTGTGCTCCTTTTGGAATTTTGTTAGGCCAGGTGGTGTGTAAACATGGATTGATAATGGACCCTGCAAAAGATAGTCGTGATTGTTGATTTACCACCACCGACTTTCATGGCATAGTTGAAGTCCACATTGGGTCATACAGGGTATTATAGTAAGTTCATCAAAGGATATGAATAGATCACATCCCCTATGGAAAATTTACTGAAGAAGGAAGTGAAGTATCAGTGGGATGATGCATGTTAGAAGAGTTTGGTTACACTAAAATAGAATATGGTCATTGTGCCGATTTTGGTTTTTCCTAATTGGACCAAGAATTTCATGTACATGCTGATGCATCATTGATAAAATTAGGATTAGTGTTGGCACAACTGGGTGAAGGAGAGATAGACCATCCAATTTCATTCACCAACAAGAAGTTATCATCTACAGAGAATAACTATACTACAACAGAACGAGAAGGTTTGGCGATGGTATACGCCTTGCAGAAGTTCATACATTACCTACTTGGATCACACTTCAATATGTATACATACCACTCTCGGTTGAAATACCTAGTGAACAATCCAGTGTTGGGGGGACGAATATGCAGGTGGTTACTATTGTTCCAAGAATACAACTTTGAAGTGATTGTGTAACTAGGAAAGTTTAACTCAAGACCAAATCATGCAAGAGAAGATGCAGGAAACCTAGATGATAGTTTTTCAAATGCCCACTTATTCGCAATTCAGATGGTGGATGACTATTTTGTAGAAACAGTTAAGTTTTTGAGCACAAGAGTAGCCCCACTAGACTTCACAATGGCACAAAAGAAGAAACTTGTAGTAAAGGCGACATACTACCAGTTGATAGCGGGAAATCTATACAAGTTAGGCACATACGTCATTATGTGACATTGTGTATTGGAACATGAAAGAAGTATGGTACTATTAGAAGCACATGAAGGGGTTGCAGGAGGTCACTACATGAGAAAATAAATAGCCTAGAATATTTTGCTCGCAGGACTATATGGCCTACCCTACATAAATATGCTAAAGAATTTTTCCAGAGTTGCGATGTATGTCAGATACATGGGAAACCTTCTAGGAGAGATGAAATTCCCTTGGTTCCACAAGTGACGTTACAAGCATTTGACAAATGGGTAGTGTACTTTGTTGGGATTATTAATACACTAGCTAAGAGGTTGGTATCTAGGTATATTATTACTGCGACAGACTACTTAACCAGATGGGCCGAGGTAGAACCAGTTAGAGATTGCAACGTGAAGACAATTGCACGATTTTTATTTGAAGATATAGTCACAAGGTTTGGATGCCCAAGAATATTGATTAGTGATCAGGGAACACACTTTCTAAATAGGAATATTGCAAAATTAACAGAGAAATTTCAGATCCATCATCAGAAAAGTACACCATACCATCTGATCCAGAAAGATCTTTTAATGACTGTGGTTGAGTTTTTAATTGCATGTGATTATTAACAATTTAAGAAGCTAATGAAAGAGGATGAAGATGAGAGAATATATCACAACCATAATAAAAAATATATATCTGAACTGAAGCAATAAGAACAACAAACCATAACAAGAGAAGTGATAACGGAGTTCAACACAAAATTGCCTACGTCTTTGGGCCTTTGTCTCAATGGGGGAGGCTTCTTTATTTCTGTTCAAAGCTCAAAAAGTACATCGAAGCAGTTCCATTAGGCTACAAGATTGATTTGGTCATGTTCTTCCAGATATCTAGAACCCAGCAGAAGAAACAGAACACAAAATGGATGATCGGAGCTCCCAGAAATGGCCTGCAAGCGTCTGCTCCTCAACAGCGTCCCTGCATAAAAATGGCTTTGGCTTGGCTTCCCTTCAATATAACTCTGCTCTGACTGTCCTCCATGGCCTCAAATAGGCTTGGTTTATATATATCTAAAGTTGGTTATCATTCCCCAACTTCCTCCCAAAATCTGGCCTCAAAAAGAGCCCAATATCCCCAAAAAATGACCAAAATCTCCATTAACAGGCCTAAAAATCACTGAAAAATCACATTTTCTAATGTTAAAAACCCATTTTCTGAAAATAAAAGGGATAATCCCCTAACTCGGTGCGCGCCCCTAGTCTTATGGCACTCTGTAGGGGATCAAGGGCTAATAAAAGGACGTCTTAGTTGGGCCAGGTCCCTTTTGGAGTATGCCCCCCCTGGTCTCATGGGATATCCCTGGATCCTGGGGATGGTGCTTATCTTTTGGGCGTGCATGAGAGGGAGTGCCCTCCTTTGCTGGGTTTTGGTCACATGCAGGAGTTTGAACATGGTCTGGAGATTATCCTCAGCCCCCTTTTTGCCCCTTATCACTTTAGTACACTTTATTTAAACTAAAGTGATCCTTGTTAAACAAGAAACACAAGGGTGCATTGGTGGAGAGACTTTGTCAAGATTTGGGTTGACCCAGGAGGTCATGGGATCAAACCCCATGGACTCCATAACATTTTTCCATATGAATCCATTGACCAATCCCATGGTGCCATGTGGCAGCCCGTGACTGAGTCATGTGGCACCCAACAATTCGTCAACAAACTGCCACTTGTCAACTGTTGGGTGGATCCCTGTCATTGACCAGTCACCTGCTGTTGTGCTGCCACTGCCACATGTTACCTCCAGAAAGTGCCACATCACTCTTTGACTGTTGACTTTTTGCCTATTTGGAAAAATGGTCAAGGTGAAATAACTCTCTCATACAACTTCCATTTGAGAAAGTAAATATATGCCCAGGATCAACACGATGAGACGGTCGCAATGGCATTAGTTTCATCCGATTATGAGAAATTTCATTTTTTAGCCTTTTTGAGCCCTATCAGGCTCTTGGATCCGATTCTGGATCACACCTCCCCACTAAAGGACGTTTTGGTCCCCAAAAGGTTATTGACCAGTCAACAAGATCAAGATAGGCCACCCGGCTTGTCCTCTGTCTCTGAACTCTGTCCTGTGCACCTGTCTCATCAAGATCAACTGTAACACAATCATGACAACTGACATCATATTGTTAGCCATTTGAACCTTGTTACATCTTACTGAAGCCACTATCATCCATGTAGACAACATTACTAATGTGACGCAACCCCTCCTCAACCCGCAGGTCAGAAGGTCACGTACTTAGGATCTTTCTTTCTACACTAGCCTGAAGAGCTTTCGGAAATGGCTCCTCTATTTCCCTTTTGGGAAATCTGCACCCACAATTAACTTTGAGAAATTCCCCCCTTATACTTCGGGAGATCAGACTTCGCACCTTCACGAATCCAGTGGTCAAGCGCCTTGTCTCTCAATCTCCGAAAACCCAAAAACAGTCAACGCTTGACCTTTTCTCTCTCTATTTCAGATTTCTCCTTTTCGTGATTTCGGCGGTTGTGATGTCAAGCAACTCATTCCCTCGATTCCTGAAACCCGATTTACCGAAACTCCGATGCGCTCGCAAGCTTTGAATTTTCAACAACCCCTCATTCCGTCGGGACTCGGACTTCGCGATATCGCGAATCCTAATGCAAAGAATTCGGGTCTTCACTCCACGAAATCCTGAAATGGTCAATGGAGTTTGACTTCCATGTCCATAGTGCACCACCTGTCTACCCTACTAATTCCTATGGCCCACACGCTCCTTTCGCCCTCAGGACTTCGCGTTTCGTGATTTTGCGAGTCCTATTGCACAAATTTCGGGAATTCAATCTACGAAAACCCGAAATAGAAGTTCACGGGTAAATCCAACAGTCCCTGCAGCTTGAATCTACGGCTCTACTCCTTCTGAGCTTGAACCCCTCGAAAGCACTCGCCATAACTCCCCTGCTCCTCCGTGAGATCTGACGGCTCACAGGACTTCGCGAATTCTCCACAGAGAATTCCGACCATCCGTTTCTTTCCTTCACAAGGACTTCTGCAACTTCTTACCAAGTGGTTTTCCCACGGTACTCAACTACCTGCAACCTAATCTTGCAACACCTTCTCACTGTTCCAAGACCCAAACTTCCTGTGCTTCCTTCGATGACTGTAGAGACTCTATCCCTTCTGGGTTTTCTCCAACTCTGAGTGTTGAAGAAGACTCATGCACGCACTCCTTGCGACAGACCTCCAAACACTTTCAAGTGTTGAACTTCCCTCGACTCTGCGCACTCCTACAACAGCAGTCTCTCAACAAATCATTCAAGTTACCAAACCTGAACCTCTACTCGTCCTGCGCACACCTTACACGACTCCTGTGCCCAACTGCACTTCTGAGAGAATGAGAACAAAAGCTATCTTTCCTGAGCTTTCAGAGACAAACCTTTGGACCCTTTGTCAATGCACTCCTTGCGGACAATTCAACTACACTCCTTGCAGGAACCCTT
>SNQJ01S0000733.1:181496-204918 GCA_010110895.2 Picea sitchensis | reverse complement strand
CCAAGGGTGCCACTCGCCAACTGAGTTTCTTTTGTGCGACGTTCCCTTCAGGATGCACCACATGTTCCAAGGGTGCCACTCGCCAACTGGACTGATTGGTAGACATCTATAACCCTTGGAGTCAACACTCCGCCAGGTGAACTTGTGGGAGACTAAGGGTTCTAAGGAATAATGCCCCCGCCTTATTGTGTGCCCCTTAGAATCATCGTGAGCGACTGTCGCAGTCTGCCCTCATGGAATCGTGGATCCTCTTGAACTAGGTAATCGTTAACCTATAGTTCAAGCCACAACAAGAGTACTAGTAGGCGGTGGCAGGGCTGCTGTCCACCCCTCTCCCTCAACCTCTCTGCAAATCGTGTGTGGCCCCTTTACTCCATATGTGAGTTTAGTCGGCAAGCTATCGTCAGCCTGCTTCATCAACAATCATGTCAGAAATGTCAACATCAAATCATCAAATCAATGAAACATCACAGTAAATATATCAACCCAAAGCACACTCCTTGGCTCAGTCCGGAGTCCAAGGGGGTTCTACCGAAGCCTCTGCATCCTCAAGGTCAAAACCCTGCACACTGAATAAAACTGAGTCAATAGAACCTGTCTACATCACATAGTAACACATCATGTCATCTCTCAATCACATCATAATCCAGTATAAATGGTCTAACATCATAAAAGTCCATATCACTTGCAAGAAAGTGTCCTCAAATAATAAGTTTTCTCAGTGCGCCAGAGTGAGATGTTACAACATATGATTGCCCATGCTAATTTACGAAGTAGTCAATCAATCGAATAAGACATGCCCATTGTATGGCACTGATAATGCCATAGAATATCATCTATGGAGGCATCGAGGATGTTAATCATAAGCCCCTCTAGATTCTAATCTAGAATCTCCTAGTCAGCAGCAACTACTCTTGCTACGTCAGCTCTCTCCCCTGGCCTCTGGATGGGGAATGAACCTGGAGGGCGGTAAGGTCCTACGTCTACATCATCAAAAGAGAACTTGATTAGTCATTGTATAAATAACACATAAAAACATTGTATATTAAAAATAAAAAAAACATTATAAAAAAAAATGTTCTTCTTACCTATGTCCCCCAATTGTGAACCCTCAGGAAGAACCAAGTTTGGATCACCTCGTAATTATACACCGGCATAGACATAGTCATCTACCATAAGCATCTGGTTCCTCAACCAGTCAAAGAAAACATCATTATACTTGATGATAGGACCACTCACATGTTGTACCATGAGGTCGACCCACCTCTTCATTATTGGATCATGTGGGGCAGGTATACCACATTGTACTTGAAAGCATAAAGATGGGATCCTCTCCAGGAAGAAGGACACCAAAATAGAACCATATCTGAATTGTTTTAGGTCACCATTCCTGCACTTGGTTAATTGTTTTTTAATGCTTCTAAGAACCCCATCACACCAGTTGAAAACTCGGAGCTCCATACATTCCAACACATCCTGGAAGTAGCTCTAAATATCCACATGGGGAGTGCAACATCCCACTCTGGCGCACTGAGCGAACTTATCTTTGAGGAAACTTGCTCAAAAGTGATCCAAATTATTATGCTATTAAAAATTTTGATTTTGATTATGAGGCATTATGGGTTGATGACATGTTGTTTTATTGCAGTGACATAGATAGGTGTTATTGACTCAGTTTTACTGAGTGTGCAGGATTACAGACCTAGAGGATTCCAAGGAATCGATGGAACCCCTTGGACTCTGGATCGAGTCAGGGAATGTACCATTGGGGTTTCATTGTTTTATTGTGATATTAGTGCATCTGATTAAGATGATATGATATGGATATAGTCTAACATGATTTGTTGATGATGCAGGTTGACGATAGCTTGCCAACCATACTCACATATGGAGTAAAGGAGTCAGGCATGACTACCAAAGATGTTGAGGGAGAAGTGTGGACAATAGCCCTGCCACGACCTACTAGCACTCTCGTCATGGCTCGAACTGTAGGTTAATGATTACCTAGTTCGAGAGGACCCACGATGTCATGAGGGCAGATAGTGACAATTGCTCACGATGATTCTAAGGGGAATGCAATAAGGCTAGGGACTTATTCCTTATAAGCCCTTAGTCTCCCACAATTTCACCTGGAGGAGTGTTGACTCCAAGGGTTATTGATGTCTACCAAATCAGTCAAGAGGCAAGTGACACCCTTGGAGCACGTAGTGCGTCCTAAAGGGCACGTCGTGTAAAGGAACATATGAGGCGACTGGCACCCTTGGAGAAACTAGTGGGTCCTGAAGGGCACATCCTGTTGTTAATGATAGAGGGATGAACCTAGATGGCCCTAAGACAAATAACATGTTAAGTAATTTTTAAAACAATTTCCCTAATTAAATGTAGCCCAGTACAAAATTAAGGCCTAAGTCTAAATTACGCTAGTGGTAAAATTTTGTCTTCTATAATAATAATAATAATAATAAAAATAAAAACAACTTAAATAATAATTATGATCTTCATTAAATCTTGTAACATGAAGGGAGTAAGAAATTTAATTTATTCATAAAAAAAATAAAATTACGTGGGATTAAAATTTAAAAAGGGAATTAATTGTTTTATTACCTTAATAAATTAAAGTATACTAATTAAATAAGAAAAGGGAAAAAAGGTTAATTTTCACACCTACCCTTTTGAGTTCTAAGTAAAAGGGGAAAGAGGGAAAATAAAAAAAAAGGAAATTAGGGAAAAGAGGTAACATAAAAAGGGAAAAAGGGGAACTTAAGGGAAAAAGCGGAAAGTCAACTTAGTAAAGAATCTACCATTTAAGAGCTTCTAATTTTAAATTGAATTAGCAATTTAATAAAAGGGAAAGCTATTAAAACCTGTAAGAGAATTTGGGGACACCTAGGAGTGATTCTAGGAGTAACTCTAGGTGGGTGAAGTAAATAAAGATAATTACTTAATTAAAGAAATTATTTTTTGGAGGAATGTAGGGGATGGGGGACACTTGTACAAAGAGGAATTTTCAGGAATTTCTTTTTAACAATTTAATTAAATGATATTTTAGGAAAGAAAAGAAGTTCGAAAGTCTATAAAATGAAGGAAGGAGAAGGATGAAGGACCATATTCTATTTGTGTAACGTTACGCTGCAAAAATATCTACTTGATTGATTTACTTGTGGGAGTTGGGGATACCCATCTCGGAGAGGAGTGGTAGCTCGGCCTTGCGAGGTGAGCTGGAAGCTAGACGAAATCTCTAGTTAGTGTGCATGGCCCCTTTGTGGATCGGGGGCCTAAGGGGGAACAAGAGTACCCCTAGCATTGGCTAGAAGGTACCGATGAAGTCTCGATGATGCAAGAGCATCTCTCCATGCCATCCAACCAGCCAGCCATGTCAGTGCACATGCATTCAAATAGAGGCGCAACCTCATTTGAATATTTGAAATGAATGCAATAAATGTTTTAGGCTGGTGAGCCATGAATGCCATGCCTTTGCGCAGGCTGTAGATAAGATAGGCATTTATTGTAGATCAGCTGAGATCTAGTTCTAGATAGTAGACTAGACAACCATTGATTGTAAATTAATAGAGTAGGTGAACCTGGAGGAATGAGCCCTCACGTAAAAGAGATATTCAGATCTCATTTTGAGTTAGTTGAGTTGTAGAGCCAGGGAGAGCTCGGGAACACTAATTGTAAAATATAGGCATTTGCCATTTTAATAGAATACAGAAGCAGTTTTCCTGCACATGTTCTGTCTTATATGCATGTCTGTGGGTGTTCATTATATGTTGTATGTGTGTGTTGTTATCATGCCATTGCAGGGAGTTTGTTTGATTCCAGGTTTGAGAGGTCTTTGAGGTTTCATGTCGTGAGGGCATGACAGAGCGTTGAGACTCTGAATACCAGTGCACAGGAGGATGCACTTCTGAACTCAGAGGAGTCAGACGAAGACGTGTTGAGGCACAAGCACTGAAGTCAACAACTCATACAGAAGGAAGACGTTTGAGGTTACTGAACATCTCAAGAGTCAAGGCAGTGTAGCTGAGACACTATTGTGGACAGAACCTGTTAGGAGTTCTGTAGGAGGTCTACCCAGAGGGTATCGAGCATGTGTACAGAGGCACACAATGGAAAGAACTTTGCTATGAGTTCTGAAGGACCAGAATTATGTTGAGGATTCTAGGAAGCTCTGTCTAGAGGACATCGAGTGAAGTGCGTGAGTGCACAGGGAAAACATAGTTGTTGAGTGTTCGGTGGAAAAGATACTCCGCCAGGAGGGCGTTGAGGGAGTGTACAGATAGCACAGGAGGAAGGAACTCTTTGAGTTCTATCATCTGAAGGAAGCATACACTGAGGGAGTTTTCACTGGGTTACTAAATACTCAGAGCACTCATTAATAGGTTGCTTGAGGTGGAAGACTGCCAGGGGGCATCGTATTCTCCATATGTGGGAAAAAGAGGAGAATGAGTTTCAACTGTTTCTCTGTTTGAGCCAGGAGATTCCTGCATAGAAGTGCAGTGGAATCCATCCGCATAGAGTGCGTTTATGAGGCTAGACAGTTGAACTCTTGTTCTCATCTGCCCAGAATTTGATTTGGGCTGAGGAAACCGTGCAGGAGAAATGCAGGCCGGATTCGAAGTCTCGGAAGATAGTCTGAGCATTGGAATACAGGGATTACTGTGGCTACGAGTGCACAGGACCTGAAATAATTCGACACTTTGGGAACTGTTGAAGGTCGAGTGCGTAGAGGGTGCATAGAGAAGGGGGAGCGAACAAAAGAGGAGGATCGACAGTCGTCGGATCTCAAGAAGAAATCCCATCATACGTTGGATCGGGAGGATTGGCGCACGGTTGAACCTCAAAAGGGGGAGCGCATAGAAGAGCGGATCTGGGCCGTCAGATCTAGAGAAGCCAAACGAAAACCGTTAGATCTTGGAAAGTTGCGCGGGATTTAGCCCCTAGATGCAGGAAGGGACCTAGAGCTTCAGAATTCGGCCTTCAGCGTTTGACGAGGTGAGAATTCATACTCTTTGAATCGCGAGTAGCGATTCCCTGATTTAATCGGAGCCATCGATCGCGTAGTGGACAAGTGGAACGAGATCCCGGAAGGATGAGATTAGGCATTCGGGACTTTCTATTGTAAAGGAATTGTGAACGAAAGAATCGTGATCATGCGATTCCCGATAGAGTGGAGAGAGGAGGTGACATGGCGGAGAAATAGCGCACGTGCACATCGGAGTTCGGGGTTCGGAGATTCGCGGGGTAAGTGAATCGCGACACTTCATGTGCCGATTTCCCAATAGGGAAATCCCCGACAGGCTCGAGAACGTCGACCTTTGACTCATCGGGGTTCGGGGTTTTGAATAGCACGAGTAGTGTGATCGCAGGTTTCGCGATATCGCGAAGCCCGATTTCCTGAGGCGACTGCGGGGGATCACTAGAGTATCCTGTGGGTAGTGAGAACTCCCGAGAGGAGTTGGAAGAGTTCTTTGACTCTTCGGGCCTAAGAAGAAGAAGGTCCTGGTGAGAGCGGGTTGGACCAGTGAGGGTCGCGGACTTTGCACCACTCGACGATCGGCGAGCGGGAGTTGCACGGAGCGCGCGAATGTCATTCCGAGCAGGCAATCAGGCAATAGTACGCTCTTTTCATTTTGTATGGTAGAATATATTAGGAATTATGATTGGTTCTACTTAGTTAATGGAGAAGTAAACTGATGTTTTTGAATGAAAATATTCTTAGCCTAGCTCAATGGTTGTTGTCTCCTATGGCCTTCATTTTCTGGCATGTACTGACCACCTGGCTTTGATTTATTGTGTCCTTTTGGCTATTTTCCCTTTGTCCTTAGCTCCTCAATCCTTTCTTGAGCAGTCGGCTAGGATCCTGATCTACGGTCATCATCTTAGCGTTAAAATACCTATGGATCTCAATGCCCTTCTTTTCTGTGCGAGGATGATGAGAGAAGGACGAACCCGTTAGTCGACTACCCTTGATTGTTGTCTTATGCCTTGATGCGGATATTCGACCTAGCGATTTATTGATTGATGGTGTGAGTTTATCTTTTTCTTGTCTGTGTATTAATGAGTTGTAGAGTGATTATGTTTTTATTCTTCTATGATGTTGAATCAAACCAGAACGTCTTTTTTTTACATTGAATGGTATGTCTTCTCTTTACATCTTATAGATAATTGTTTTATTTATTTATTTCCTGGGATGTTTGTACAACGTTTTTCTTTTATATTATTGACTACATTGTAATTCCCTTCTAGTGAATTTTTTTTGTTATTTTCGGTATCCTGGCAATCGAAAAATGTCTTAAATTCCCTCTCTGCGTTTTTATTTATATTTTGCATCTTGACAATGGAAAAACATGTGGATTAACCTTGTTTTCATTTGTATTTGGTATTCTAGAAATGGAAAAATGAATGATTTCTCTGTCTGCATTTCGTTGAAGGAGAGATGAACGAGTAAAACCAAAAACGCAGGGAAACTGTGTATAAAAATGTTGGGTGAATAAATCCTTCAATCTTCAGATTGGATTATAGATTTAACCACTCTAATCTTCACGTCCAACAATTTTTAGTCAGTTTCAAGTAAATTTAAACCAATAATAATAGGAGAGAGCGCTCTCTTTGTTGAAGCCTCCACGCTTAACACTCTTTCTACTGGGCAAATTGAAGGAGATGAAAAATTCATTTGAGGAACTGTTCTTTTAGATTCCACCATCTGCAAAAGTCAAGGACATACCCCCTCTCTTTTTTCAGGTAAAAATTCTCATAGTAACTAATCTTCAGTTTGGGTTTTTATCAAAATTTGGCAGTCATTTTTCAGTTGGGTATAGACATTGTGTTCGTCAAGATTTCCCCCTCCATCCTCTTATCTCCACCCTTGTAGAGTGCAGAAGTACCCTCCTCCTTGCGACTTGCGTTGTTGCGGGAAAGTGTTCCTTGAATTTTTGTTTCCATTTAAAATTTAACCCATAACTCTTCAGAGGTATCCGTGAGGGCCGATTCATGTTCACTTAAATGGATATATATATATATATATATATATATAATGCTTGACAATCTTAAGGCGTGTTATGCGTACGATTGAATGATTGATTATTGACTGCAAATTTGTATTTTATTGATTGAGTAATGTATCTTGCATTTGAAACGAAGCTTTAGAAAGGAAAGAGTAATTTGAGTTTCCATTCCTGAAGAGAATAGTTTTGAAGTATATTTGATATTAAGTGGGATGACAAGAAATTGATTTGAATGTTGAGGATAGTATATGTGATACTCTTGGTAAAAATGCTTGCTTTTGAGTGATTTTATCATTGTGTAATTTATACAATTACATAGTTTGCATAGTGGATTTCTATAACTTAAAAGGGTTAGTTGTTCCGGTATGATTCGTGGGGCTCAAATAGACCAGTACAACAATAGGAGTAAAATGTCTATTCTTCCTTTTACATAATGGGTTTAACTATCATCTATAATTGCATTTACAAGATTTCTAGGGACTACTGCAAGTACACCTTATGCATGTTTTTGAATGTCTATTCTCTTTTTAAAACTTTCACTCGAGCTCCTCACAAGCATGCCTAATACTGGTCTCATATTCTATTCAATATACCTGGTAATAATGAAGCAACTTTCTCACTATGGATTGACTAATTCTATTTAGCATACCCCAAAATAATGGAACGATATGTTTACTACGTCTCCTATTTCTAAAATTGACTTACTATGCTACCCATAGCACACCCTCTTCCTTACTTGCTTTACAATACTTCATTTATACACACAGTCAATAGGTGCGACGATTAATTCCATGCATAAATTAATAGAAAAAGGGACTATATTATTGTCATTACTTGTCATTGGCACACACTTATATGTATGTAATATGTACACCACATAGAAGCACACAAACACATAATTAGTCACAAACAATTTTTATAATATAATATTCAATGTATATTTGATACTGTTAGAAGATACAAATAGGCATACTTCTTTTACTATGCATGCATATATAGTATTACTGAATGAATTTTCATTTTTTCTCTTATCTGTGCTTTTAAAAGTCATTTGGGCTATATGAATTTATGCTTCTTAATATTATTTCGGTGGTTAATATGTTGCTTCATTTTTGGTTCAGTTAATTAAGTTGACTTTAGATGGTTCCTTAGTTGGGGCCTTACTTTTAAACCTTTAATTGGACCTTTATTTAAGACTTGAAGCTAGCCTTCTTCTTAGTTAGGATTCTTCTTCCTTTAATTTAAGCCAGAGTTTCAGTCATCCCTGAGTCACTTTGACTTATGTTTAAATTAAGCATTTTGATATTGGGGCACCAAGAAATAAATAGATTCTAGAAGGATAAAGTCACCAGTTTACTCTTACGCCCTTGAATAAAGTTGAATTTGAATGTTTTAATTAATTGATTCTCTCGAGCCATTGATTTAGTAGATATATGTAATCATTGAGTTGTTAAACTTCTTGTACTAGTAGATATATGTAATCATTGAGTTGTTAGACTTCTTGTACACAATAAACTATAATGTGATAAATGATGGTAGTAGACTTTAAACGTCATGCACAAATGGATTTGACGTGATGAATGATAGAGTCTCGATGATTAGATTTCTTCGCGCATGAATTGAATCGATGTTTCCTTCTGTTTGGGATTTGTGCCATGGATTACGCGTTGGAAAAGTAATAATATTATTAGTGCTCGAATTTTGACGATGTATGATTAGTTATGTGATTGGAACCCCTTGCGCGATGAAAATAAAGGTTGACATTTACTCGAGTGCCGCGGGTTATATGGATGAATGTTTATTTGTTAGTCATGTGTCATTAAACCAATGCTAACCCAACGAGTTATGTAGTCATTTTTCACTCACGCACAATGTTTTCACTATAAGAATGATTGTTTAGACTACTGGTGCTCTTGGATTTTATGTAATAATTGACATCCTTAGACTTTAGTATTCTAGCACGTAATGTAATTTTTATGATGGATGACCTTATTTTATTATTGGGCCTTGTGGCTTGAGAATAACTCATAAATACCTTCTGCCTCGGTTTAATTTGATTTGTTTGTGTCATGTGAATTTTTACTCGTGTACCTTGATTTATTGTGACATTGCGTCAATTTTTGTTCGTCATTCGTGATGATGATGGGTCATATTATGTCATGATTGGTGTTATGCACTTAAGTTGTTTCATTTATACATTTCACTGTGGGTCAATGATGTCATGATTAATTGGGATGTATACTTCCTAATGAATCTTTTGAAAAAAGAAAAAAAAAATTACATGTTGTATGTATCTTTGTCGTCGTAATGACAGGGGTGTTACATATGGTATCAGAGCGAGGTTCAACCCTATGAATGTGGATCACTAGGCTTTCCACTGCAGTAAACCCATGTGTATTATTGCTTGCGTTAAGTAAAAACCTTAATGTGTCCTCATGGAGATTGCATTTAGAGGGCGTCCCTAAGGGTCCACAACGCGCAATAGCTAGTACCATTAGCATCCTCTAAGATCTCGAGAGAGATGAGTTCTAGTGTCCATGAGTGTCAAGGATCACGGTGTCATCGGATCATAGTTGTAGAGAAAGGTGTGTGCTTCAGACTTCATGTTTACGACCTCGATCATGAAGGAGCACATGGTGGTCTTTCAACTGAAGGGAAGCACTCTTTTATGGTAGAAGATGCTCCTTCCCCTTTTGAACCTGGCCGTCAGTGACATGTCATGGGAACTGTTCAAGGGACAGTCCCAGGAGAGGTATGTTTCTAAGGAACTCATTGAGCATCATCTCAACGAGTTCAACGCCTTACGACGAGGTAGTCACATGGTGCCCGAGTACAAAGCATGTTTTGGAGCTGTTTCGATATGCTCCGCACCCTTACCGAGAAACTTAAGGTCAACAAGTTTGTGTTGGACTTAGAGTTGGAATTCATCCTCTATTTTAGGTACCAAGAGTACTAGACCGAAGGAGGGGTGTTGGACGTGTGGGGAGCCACACTACCAGTGCGACTGCTCAGTGAAGAGGAATAGAGCATCTGGATCAGCCGGACCTACTAATGTTGGATATTTGGGGCAAGGCCCATCGAATTCATGCAGCGGTGAATAACCGCCAGGTAGAGCACCAGTCGACTATGTTTGAGATGACAGGTACCATCGCTGACCAGACCCTTAGTGTTTTGATAGATCCCGGTGCTATCGAGAGTTTCATTTCTGGTACAACGCTAAAAAGGATTAAGGTAAAGGTAGTTGAACATGATGAGTTTAGCACCGTGAAGATGGATTTGGGAGCCAAACAAAAGGTTGGATGAAAGGTTATGGGATGTATCCTTAACAAGGGAGATTTTTTCACCAGGGCCAACCTGAACATCACGATCCTAGGATCTTATGATGTTGTGATTGGTATGGATTGGTTGGAATCGCATGATGCAATACCCAACTGTAAGACAAAATGGTTAGGCTTGGTCGATGATGAGGGATAGAGATGTGTGATTGTAGGATGGAACCAAGGAGTTTCCCTGAGGTTCATCTCTTCCTTATAGCTATGGAAGAGCATGCCAAGGGGTGCAAGCTTTATGTGATCCTTGCGTTAAACGAGAAGGGAGTAGTGGAAGGTTTAGAACACCTTCCGGTAGTGAGAGATTTTGCGGATGTGTTTCTAGAGGAGTTACCTGGGATGCCGTCAGAGAGGGAATTGGATTTTACCATAGACCTAAAACTAGGGACTGAACCTATAGGAAGAATGCCTTGTCATATGTCGACCTTGGAGCTACAAGAGCTGAAAATGAAACTAAAGGAGTTGTTGGAGCTAGGACTGATACGTCTTAGTGTGTCACCATGGGGTGCACCTGTTATTTTCATACAGAAGAAGGATGGTTCGTGGAGGCTCTGCATTCACTACCATCAATTGAACAAGGCCACGATCAAGAATCAGTATCCGTGGCGAGAATTGATGACTTGTTCGATCAAATGAAGGGTGTGATAGTGTTCTCCAAGATCGATTTGCGATCACGGTATCACCAGTTATGGATCAAGGAGGATGATGTCCCTAAGACCTCCTTTAAGATGAGGTTTGGACATTACGAATTTACTATTTTATTGTTTGGACTGACAAACGCCCCAGGGGTATTTATGAGTTTGATGAATGGGGTGTTCCGTGAGTACTTGGACAATTTCGTCCAAGTATTCATTGACGATATTTTGATATACTTTCGGATGACGAAGGAGCATGACAAGCACTTGCGTTTGGTAGTACAGTGTCTATGAGAGCACAAATTGTATGGGAAGTTCTCCAAATTCTCATTTTATCAAACGAAGATTCAGTACTTAGGGCATGTCTTCTTTGGCGAAGGCATCGCCATGGATCTAGCAAGGTTGAGGCTATCATGGAATGGCCTGCACCGACAAACGTCCCAGAAGTGTGTAGCTTCATGGGTTTAGCAGGATAGTATCGACGGTTGGTTGAGGGATTTTCGAAGATAGAAAATCTAATCACGAAATTGCAGAAGAAAAACAAGAAGTTAGTTTGGACCGAGAAATACGCGGAAGCATTTTGGTGGCTCAAGAATTTGTTGACAATAACATCGATACTAAAGGTCCTGTACATGGAAGAAAACTTCTTGGTATGCACTGATGCATCCAAGGAAGGCTTAGGCACAGTCTTGATGCAAGACGAATGAGTGATTGCTTACATTTTGAGGAAAATAAGAAGGCATGAGGAGAACTACGCGAAGCACTATTTGGAGTTGTTAGCCATTGTATATGCCTTGAAGGTTTGGAGAAACTACCTTGTTGGATGAAAATTTGAACTAAAGACTGACCATTATGGACTACAACATTGTTTACACAAAGAGACCTGAATGCGTGACAACGACGTTGGTTGAAATTTCTTAGCGAGTACGACTTTGAGATTACCTACATAAAAGGAACAATGAATTGAGGGTGAATGGATTGAGTTAGAGACCATGCATCTTTTTGGTGTTGCCTCTTTAGACGAATCTGCGTGAAAATATTCTAACTTTACAGTGTGATGATGACCAGTACAAAGAGGTCAAGGGTTTTATCGGATAAAACACAATGATGGTACCAGGATTTGAAGGATTTTCATTTGATAGCAATGGATTATTGAAATTTAAAAATCATATCTATGTACCACCGAATGACGAGTTGAGGATGTTGATCCTGATTGAGGCTCATAGAGTAGTTTACATGGCTCACCTGAGAGTCACAAAGATGAGGGAAGACCTTAAACCCTTATTCTTCTCGAACGGAATGAAGGCAAACATAGTCAACTATGTAGCCAAATGTCTAGAATGTCAGTAGGCAAAGGCTGAACATAGACACCTAGTAGGATTAATACAACCACATGCTATTCCAGAATCGAAATGGGAGGTTATTTCAATGGATTTTATTGTTGGATTTCCATTGATGGCAAGGAGACATGACTCAATTTTCATAGTAGTAGAAAATCTGATGAGGAGTGCTCACTTTATTCCTGTGCGTACGACGTATCAGGCACCTGATATAGCTAGAGTTTTCATCAGTGAGATTGTGAAGTTGCATGGCGTGCCTAAGAGGATTATATCTGATCAAGGATTGGTGTTTACTGGATGATTTTGGATGAGTTTCCAGGAGGCCTTGGGAACCCAACTTAAATTTAGTATTGCATATCACCCGGAGACTGACGAGCAGACTGAACGAACGAGACAAACCTTGGAGGACATGTTACGCATGTACGCGATGGACCAAAAAAAGTGTTGGGAAGAATTCTTTCCACTGGTGGAGTTAACTTACAACAACAATTACCATAGTACCATTAAGATGGAACCTTTCAAGTTTCTTTATGGGAAACCGTGTCGAATGCCTTTGAGTTGGGATCGTCTTGAGGATAGGGTCCTAATGGGACCAGAAGCGATCTAGGAAATGGAAGAGAAAATGAAAACAATAAGACAAAGGATTAAAGAAGCGCAGGATCGAAATAAGAGTTATGTCGATGTGCACCATATCGACCATAGTTACAAGGTCAAGGATCAAGTCTTCTTGTGGTTTAAACTGCATAAGAGTTCGATCAAGTCTGGGAAGGGAGCTAAACTCTCTCCTAGGTTCATGGGACCTTTTGAGATTGTGGAGAGAAAGGGGCCTTTGGCCTATTGTCTAGCCTTACCTGATTCTTGGAGGCATATGCACGATGTGTTTCATGTTTCTGTTTGGAGACATTATATTAGTGATCCTACACATGTTATTTACATGAGTTCCTTGCAGGTATCAGAGGAGGGGGTGCTCACAGCTGAGCCAATTCACATCTTGGTTCATCACGTTCAAAAGCTACAGTGTCGAACGATAGAGAAGTTTAAGGTCCAGTGGGAAAATTATAGTTCACACTCGACGACCTGGGAGGACGCATATGATATGCACCAACAATTTCCATTTTTGTTTGATATATAGACATATGATACTCTGATACACTTTATTTCGACATTTATACTATGAAACTTCGAGATGAAGTTTAGACCAAGAGGGGGTGTATGTAACATCCCTCTCTCGCGCACTGAGTGAACTTATCCTTGAGGACACTTGCTCACAAGTGATCTGGATTATTATGCTATTAAAACTTTTTATTTTGATTATGAGGTTTTATGGGTTGATGACATGTTGTTTTACTCAATTGACATAGACAGGTGCTATTGACTCAGTTTTACTGAGTGTGCAGGATTACGGACCTAGAGGATGTTGAGGCATCGATGGAACCCCTTGGACTCTAGATTGAGTCAGGGAATGTACCATTGGGGTTTGATTATTTTATTGTGATATTAGTGCATCTAATTAAGATGATATGATATGGATATATTCTGACATGATCTGTTGATGATGCACGCTGACGATAGCTTGTCGACCAGACTCACATATGGAGTAAAGGGGTCACGCATGACTACCAAAGATGTTGAGGGAGAGGTGTGGACAATGGCCCTGCCACAACCTACTAGCACTCATGCCGTGGCTCCAACTATAGGTTAACGATTACCTAGTTCAAGAGGACCCACAATGCCATGAGGACAGACTGCGACAGTCGCTCACGATGATTCTAAGGGGTGCGTAATAAGGTAGGGGCCTTATTCCTTAGAAGCCCTTAGTCTCACACAAGCTCATCTGGCGAAGTGTTGACTGCAGGGGTTATTGATGTCTACCAAATCAGTCAAGAGGCGAGTGGCACCCTTGGAGCACGTAGTGCGTCCTAAAGGGCACGTCACGCAAAGGAACAAATGAGGCGAGTGGCACCCTTGGAGAACCTAGTGCGTCCTGAAGGGCATGTCACATTGTTGATGATAGAGGGATGAACCTAGCTTGCCCTAAGAGAAATAGCATGTTAAGTAATTTTTAAAACAGTTTCCCTAATTAAATGTTGCCTAGTACGAAATTAAGGCCTAAGTCTAAATTAGGCTAGTGGTAAAATTTTGTCTTCTATAAAAAAAATATTAATAATAATAATAATAAAAATGAAAACAACTTAAATAATAATTATCATCTTCGTTAAATCTTGTAACATGAAGGGAGTAAGAAATTTAATTTATTCATAAAAAAAATAAAATTATGTGGGATCAAAATTTAAAAAGGGAATTAATTGTTTTATTACCTTAATAAATTAAAGTATACTAATTAAATAAGAAAAGGGAAAAAGGGTTAATTTTCACACCTGTCTTTTTGAGTTCTAAGTAAAAGGGGAAAGAGGGAAAATAAAAAATAAAAAAATTAGGGAAAAGAGGTAACATGAAAATGGAAAAAGGGGAACTTAAGGGAAAAAGCGGAAAGTCAACTTAGTAAAGAATCTACCATTTAAGAGCTTCTAATTTTAAATTGAATTAGCAATTTAATAAAAGGGAAAGCTAATAAGGCCTGCAAGAGAATTTGGGGACACCGAGGAGTGATTCCAGGAGTAACTCTAGGTAGGTGAAGGAAATAAAGATAATTACTTAATTGAAGAAATTAATTTATGGAGAAATGTAGGTGATGGGGGACACTTCTATGGAGAGGAATTTTCAGGAATTTATTTTTAAAACTTTAATTAAATGATATTTTAGGAAAGAAAGGAAGTTCGAAACTCTATAAATGGAAGGAAGGAGAAGGATGAAGGACCATCTTCTTTTTGCGTAACGTTATGATGCAAAAATATCTACTTGACTGATTTACTTGTGGGAGTTGGGGATACCCAGCTCGGAGAGGAGTGGTAGCTCAGCCTTGCGAGGTGAGCTAGGAGCTAGATGAAATATCTGGTTAGTGTGCATGACCCCTTTGAGGCTCGGGGGGCTAAGGGTGAAAAAGAGTACCACTAGCATTGGCTAGGAGGTAGCAGTGAAGTCTCGATGGTCGGCGAACGAGAGTTGCACAGAGCGCGCGGACGTCATTCAGAGCAGGCGATTAGGAAATGGTGCAGCCCTTTCATTTTGTATGGTATAATATATTAGGACTTATGATTGGTTTTGCTTAGTTAATGGAGAAATAAACTGATGTTTGTGAATGAAACTTTTCTTAGCCTAGCTCAATGGTTGTTGTCTCCTATGGCCTTCATTTTCCCACATGTCTTGACCACTTGGTAGTGATTGATTGTGTCCTTTTGGTTGTTTTCTCTTCATCCTTAGCTCCTTAGTCCTCACCTAAGCCATCAGCCAGGAGGTTGATCTATGGTCGTCGCCTTAGCATTAAAAGACCTATGGATCTCAATGCCCTTCTTTTCTGTGCGAGGATGATGAGTGAAGGACGAACCTATTAGTCGGCTACCCTTGATTGTTTTCTTGTGCCTTGATGAAGATATTCAACCCGATGATTTATTGATTGATGGTGTGAGTTTATCTTTTTCTTGTCTGTGTATTAACGAGCTGCAGAGTGATTGTGTTTTTATTCTTCTATGATGTTTAATTGAACCATAACGTCTTTTTTTTACATTGAATGGTCTGTCTTCTCTTTACATATTACAAATAATCATTTTATTTCTTTATTTCTTGGGATGTTTGTACAATGTTTTACTTTTATATTCTTGACTGCAATGTAATTCCCCTTCTAGTACGTTTTTTTTGTTATTTTGGGTATCCTGGCAATCGAAAAACGTCTTAAATTCCCCGTTTGGGTTTTTATTTATATTTCACATCCACGCAATGGAAAAATGAATGATTTCTCTGTCTGCATTTCGTTGAGGGAGAGATCACTGAGGAAAACCAAAAACCCAGGGAAACTGTGTATAAAAAGGATGGGTGAATAAATCCTTCAATCTTCACATTGGATTAAAGATTTAACCACTCTAATATTCACGTCCAACCATTTTTAGTCATTTTCAAGTAAATTTAAACCAATAATAATAGGAGAGAGTGCTCTCTTTGTTGAAGCCTCCACGCTTAACACTCTTGTTGGTCACTATAATTGGTTATTAACTAAACAATCAAGTGTTACATAAATTGTCAACCGAGGGAAGTCTGTTTATTTCAAAGGAAATCACACACTGTATATGCTCAATATCAAAAGCAATCTAGAGTTGTAGTAAAAGTACATTAATCACACCTTGCCTTGAATAGACTGAAGTTCTACTTTGAATTACAGAAAAGAAATCTATCTATTGCAGATTTCGAGGTTTAAGGAAATAATTATTAGAAGAATCCTGGATTACATTAAGAAACAACAACCTAGGAAAGAAATCTTTTAGGATACTACAAAAAGACTAACTATTATGTAACAGAAAACATGACCCTATTCCCCAAGTAGGAATCTTCAACACCTCTTTCCGACTATCACACTTTCATGAACTCATTACTAATCAAAACAATTGACACGTACTGAAGGATAACTATCTCATAACAGAGAACGTGACCCTATTCCCCAAGCATGAATCTTCAACACCTGTCTCTGATTATCACACTTTCATAAATTCATCAAGCAGAATTACCAATCAGAATGATTAACAGTTACCCAAGCATGAATTGTATGAAAACAATGTAACAATCACTAAAGAAGAGTTTTAGCAAAACAAAGTTCGGTAAAGTAGAGTTTCAGAAAAATAGAGTTTAATCAAGGCGTGAACAAAAATAATGCTAACACACTACATAACTAATGGGTGAATATTGTGAAGAAGGTGGGCCCTCCCTTCTCACAAGATTCCCCAGAAATGAAAGGAACTAAGAAGAAATGCTCAGAATAATCTTTTATTCATTTGTCAATTGTATCATGTTACAATATCCAAAGTGAACACATCCTTCTCTGTAATTCCTCTCTAGCCAAAAAGAATCCCCTCTAATGATGATTTCCCCTTATTTAAAGAGGAGAATCCTCTCAATACAATTGATCATCAAATTACATGTGCACATATGAATCTTATTCTTAGTCAGATCTAATCTTCTATACTGGAATATGATATCCTGATCTCCCGTAGCAAAATTCTATTACAATAATTGGAAGGGTTTTGGGTTGAGGTGTAGCTGTTGCAGCCGATGTAATAGCTTCTTTATTTATCTTCTTATTACTACTGTTGTATATTGTTTCAGTATCACAAATCACGGACTATTTTAGCAACGAGATTTGTGTTCTAACTGTTTCAACAACATGGTCTCAAGCAACAGCGATGGTTGATGCTGGCTTAAGGTGTGGCTATTGCAGCTAGTGTAACAACTCCTTCTTACTGCTGTGTGAATTGTTGTTCCATCATCGTAGATCACGGACTGTTTCAATAGCGGAATTTGCATGCTTTTGACTATTTCAGGAATGGGTCTTCAAGCAGCAACAATAATCTACAGTTTGAACTGTTTCAACAACTATATGTTTCTGATCAATGGCTAAGTATGAGAGTAATGTAAAAATACATGTAAAACAAATTAAACATATAGCAAAGAGAAGAAACGTTATATACCTTTGGAAAGATAGGTTAAGGTGATAATGTAAGCTTAAATGTGAGTGGGAAAAGGATGTAATGATAGCAAAAAGTATGAACAAAAAGGTATAGTATAGAGTCCTAACATCAGAAAAGATTCCTAAAACTGCTCTTTGAAAGGTTGTTGGTGCATTACATAGTCCAAATGGGAGGATTCTATAAGCAAAAGTTCCCCAAGGGCTAGTAAAAGTGGTCTTATCTTGGTCCTGGGGTGCAATTTTGATCTGATTATACCCACTGAAACCATCTAAAAAGGAGAAAAATTTCTTCCCTGACAAACTATCTAACACCTGATCAATGAATGGTAATAGAAAGTGATCTTTTTGAGTGGCTTTATTTAAGGGTCTATAGTCTACACATACTCTCCATTTCCTTTTTTTCTTAGGAACTATTACCAACGGGGAAACCCATTCGTTGTCTGATATAGGATATCTAAACCCTGCATTAAGCAGTTTTTGAAGTTCCTCCTTAAGAATTTCTCTTAAATTAGGGTTCATTCATCGTTGAGACTGGCAGATCGATCGACAATCTTCCTTGATATAGATACGGTGAGTACATAATTCGGGAGATATTTCTTTCATATCTCTATAGTTGCATGCAAATACTTCCTTATGTTCAAGAAGCAACTTCATTAATTGTTGTGTTTCAGCATCTATCAGGTTGGGGTTTATGTTCAATGTTTTGCCAGGTTCAATTTCTACTGGTATACTTTTAGAAGAGATGGTGGCTGATATTTGAGGTGGGTTTTCAGAGTTAAGGTTTTCTTGGTTATCTGACTCCAAAAGTGCAGTTAGTTGGTTATGAGTTTCTGGAGTCACAGAGGAAGGTTCACAAATAAAATTATTAATTACTTCATCCTCAATGGTATCTTTAAGGCTTAAGGCTTGTCCGATAGTCAAGATAGGTTGAGTAGTTTGATCATCAAAGTCCACCCATAAAGAATTGTCATTATTAATCAAGGGTGTAGCGTGAGGGTAGAGGGTAAGCTGTTTAGTCTCATATCCATTTGAAATTGTCATTGAATCAGATCTACAATTAATAAAAGCATCTGTTGTGGCTAGCCAAGGCCTGCTCAAAATTAGAGGGTGGCCCCCCAACTTTGTTTTAGGTTGTAATACCACAAAGTCAGCTGGATAATTCCAGGATTCAATTGAGATGATTAGGTCTTCAATGACTCCTTCCGGTTTGATTGTAGAACGGTCAGCTAATTCTAGAATGGTTGGGGTGTCTCTAATTTCATTCTTCAGTTGTAATAGTTATGAGGTTTCAAGAGTCATAATATTGATAGCAGCACCTAAGTCTACCAGGACTTGAGGAATTATTTTTTTTCCAATTTTCACTAAGACGGTAGGATGGCTGAGATCACCATATTTAACTAGGGGAACTTTACCCGACATTAGTGCAGACAAATCAGACATGACATGAACTGTGAGGGGATCTCTAGTTTTCCTACTGGTTTTCTTAACACAAATGTCTCACATAGTTCTGGCATAAATTGGTACGTCTCTTAGTGCTTGTAATAGTGGAATTTTGACATAAAGATTTTGTAATTCCCCTAGAAGATTGAAATCAGGTGGCTCAGGCGTTTCAGTCAAAGCTAAATGCTCAGGAAATGTTGGTTTTGTTGTTTCAGCAGTAGTGTTGGAGGATGATTGTACCTCTTCAGGTACATCATGCTTTTTTGTTTCCTCTTTATTGGAATCAGAAGAGGTAACATCAACAATGATAGGTTCTACTATTTTCCCAGATCATAAATGAATATCATTGCATTGCACAGGGAAAAGAGAAAGTACAGGTTGGTTTTGAATATCAATGCACTGCACAACCTTATTATTGGGGTTAGGGTTAGGTTCTATAGGTAGTTGGGGCCTCATCATTTGATTGTTTGGTGAAGTACCTGATGGTAAGGAGAGTGGTTGCAGAAATTGTGATTGAGGTAATTGATTTGGGAATGGGGGTTGTTGACCTCTCCAATTTGGATTGCATTGGTTAAGGTAAGGTTGTTGTTGTGGAGGCCAAGGAGTCCACATTGCTGGATATACAAAGGGAGGGTTAGTTTGTTTTATGGGTGGGTAATTCATTTGATTGAGGTATTGCATTTGATTATAGGGAGGGTAATTTTCTTGATTAAAAGAAGGATAGTTATTCCAACGATCAAAATATGTAAATGGCATATTAGGATTCATACCTTGTCCCCGCGACTGCCATTGCCTTCTTTTTGTCAATAGATAGACAACTTCAACTTCTTCATCAGTTGGTTGTAATGCTGCCTTGATTCCTGGTAAAGAAGGGTATTGTTGAGTTTCATGATCCTTATCACAAATGGTGCAGATTGGGTTTTCTTCCAATGGGCACTCCCTTCGTGGGTGCTTATCTCTGCATTTGGAACAAAAGATGGACAGAGTTGCTTCTGCTTTGGCTTGTTTCTCTTGAATCTGCAAGGTATCAATTTGTGAGGCAAAAGAGCTTAACATTTCAGTTTTAAAACCCTCAAGTAAATTACCTATTTTGTCTCTTGTTGCTCCTCCACTGGCTGATTTTTGAACTCTTGAAAATGTGGTATCCCTGCTATTTGATCTATTCCTTGCAGCTCCTCTTGAACATCTTTTACATAGGTTAACAATTTCATCATATGATTCTTTATATATGTCCCCTTTTCCAAGCATATTCAACATATCTAGACAATCATCCCTTACTCCTTTTAGTAATATTGTTTTAAGAATATCTTTACTTACATCAGGGTGACTAGATCTTTGTAGATTATATTGTATCCTTTCTACAAAGTCCTCCAGATTTTCATCCTCTTTCTATATCATCTTGAATAGTTCCTCTCTTTTTTATCTTGTTCGACAATAGTCATGGTATTTATGCAGGAACTTTTGTTTCATCTGATCCCATTTTTTGATTACAAGACCTCCAAGACTCATGAACCATCTTAATGTGTTTCCTTTTAATGTTGCTAAAAATAGCTTCAATTTTTGAGGATTGGAAATGTAATCATAACTTCTGCATAATATGTCAAACTCAAAAAGGAATTCATCAGGATCTTCTGAAGATAAACGATGAAAGTTAGGTAAAGATGAGAGTGGAATATTCTTCATGGGAGCTACTCCTCTAGGAAGATCACCAATAAAAAATACTAAGGTGGAAAAAGAGTTTTTCATCATTTACCTCTCCTTCAGGACCTACCTGTTCTTCATGATGCAGTTCTTCATTATACTCATCCATGGTTTCTTCTGTTTGTTCCCCTGCTGCACTTGCTCGATCCTGAATGTTTTATGTTGGTTTCTCAACTATCTTAGGACTCCAAATCTCTTTCCCCGTTTCAATTTTTTCTTGAAAGGAAGGTTGGGATTTTGGTTTTCGAGAGATTGGTTGCTGAGGAGAAACAGATTTAGATTTTGATATAATCTCGTCGATAAAAGTCTTTCTTTCTCCCCTTCCTCTACCCCTACCACCTGTAGGGTCAATTTCTTTGGGGTCTTCGTGTCCTCTCATGCAATCAGTATATCTGAAAGAACATAAGTGCTTTTGAAATCTATAATTACCTTCCCCGGCAATGGTGCCAAAATGTTGGTCACTGTAATTGCTTATTAACTAAACAATCAAGTGTTACATAAATTTTCAACCCAGGGAAGTCTGTTTATTTCAAAGGAAATCACACATTGTATATTCTCAATCTCAAAAGAAATCTAGAGTTGTAGTAAACGTACATTCATCACATGTTTCCTTGAACATACTGAAGTTCTACTTTGAATTACATAAAAGAAATCTATCTATTGCAGATTTCAAGGTTTAAGGAAATAATTATCAAAAGAATCATGGATTACATTAAGAAAGAACAAACTAGAAAAGAAATCTTTTAGGATACTACAAAAAGACTAACTATTCTGTAACGGACAACATGACCCTATTCCCCAAGAATGAATCTTCAGCACCTGTTTCCGACTATCACACTTTCATGAACTCATTACTAATCAAAATGATTGACACGTACTGAAGGCTAACTATCTCATAACATAGAAAAGGACCCTATTACCCAAGAAGAAATCTTCAACACCTCTCTCTGATTATCACACTTTCATAAATTCATCAAGCAGAATTACCAATCAGAATGATTAACAGTTACCCAAGAATGAATTGTATGAAAACAATGTAACAATCAGTAAAGCAAAGTTTCAACAAAACAAAGTTTAATCAAGGCGTGAACAAAAATAATACTAACACACTACAAAACTAATGGGTGAATTTTGTGAAGAAGGTGGGCCCTCCCTTCTCACAAAATTCCCCAGAAATGAAAGGAAGTAAGAAGAAATGCTCAGAATAATCTTGTATTCATCTGTCAATTATATCATGTTACAATATCCAAAGTGAACATGTCCTTCTCTGTAATTCCTCTCTAGCCAAAAAGGATCCCCTCTAATGATGATTTCCCCTTTATTTAAAGAGGAGAATCCTCTCAATACAATTGATCATCAAATTACATGTGCACATACGAATCCTATTCTTAGTCAGATCTAATCTTCTATACTGGAATAGGATATCATGATCTCCCATAGCAGAATGCTATTACAATAATTGAAAGGGTGTTGGGTTGAGGTGTAGCTATTGCGGCTGGTGTAACGACTTCTTTATTTATCTTCTTGTTACTTCTATTGTATACTGTTTCAGCATCCCAAATCACAGACTATTTCAGCAACGGGATTTGCGTTCTAACTGTTTCAACAACGTGGTCTCAAGCAGCAGCGATGGTTGATGTTGTCTTAAGGTGCGGTTGTTGTGGCCAGTGTAACAACTCCTTCTTACTGCTGTGTGAATTGTTGTTCCAGCATCGCAGATCACAGACTGTTTCAGCAGCAGGATTTGTGTGCTTTTGACTATTTCAGCAACGAGTCTTCAAGCAGCAACAATAATCTGCAGTTCAAACTATTTTAGCAACTATATGTTTCTAATCGATGGCTAAGTATGAGAGTAATGTAAAATTACATGTAAAACAAATTAAACATATAGCAAAGAGAAAAAACATTATATACCTTTGGAAAGATAGGTTAAGGTGATAATGTAAGCTTAAATGTGAGTGGGAAAAGGATGTAATGATAGAAAAAAGTATGAACAAAAAGGTACATTATAGGGTCCTAACAACTCTTTCACTACTAGGTGAATTGAAGGAGATGAAAAATTCATTTGAGGAACTGTTCTTTCAGATTCCGTCATCTGCAAAACTCAAGGATGTAGCCCCTCTCTTTTTTCAATTAAAAATTATCATAGTAACTAATCTTCAGTTTGGGTTTTTATCAAAATTTGGCAGTTGTTTTTCAGTTGGGTACAAACATTGTGTTAGTCAAGATTTCCCTCTCTAGTGTCTCACCTCCACCCTTGTAGAGTGCAGAAGTACCCTCCTCCTTGTAACTTGCATTGTTGGGGGCAAGTGTTCCTCGAATTTTTGTTTCCATTTAAAATTTAACCCATAAATCTTCAGAGGTATCTGTGAGGGCCGATTCTTGTTCACTTAAATGA
>SNQJ01S0000733.1:167457-181486 GCA_010110895.2 Picea sitchensis | reverse complement strand
TATTGACAATCTTAAGGGGTTTTCTGCGTACGATTGAGTGATTGATTATTGACTGCAAATTTGTATTTTATTGATGGAGTAATGTATCTTGCATTTGAAATGAAGCTTTAGAAAGAAAAAAATAATTTGAGTTTCCATTCCTAAAGAGAACAATTTTGAAGTATATTTGGTATTAAGTGGGATGAGAAGAAATTGATTTGAATGTTGAGTATAGTATATGCGATACTCTTGGTAAGAATGCTTGCTTTTGAGTGATTTTCTCATTGTGTAATTTATACAATTACATAGTTTACATAGTGGATTTCTAGAACTTAAAAGGGTTAGTTGTTTGGGTATGATTCGTGGGGCTCAAAGAGACCAGTACAACAACAAGAGTAAAATGGCTATTCTTCCTTTTACATAATGGATTTAACTATCATCTATAAGTGCATTTAAAAGATTTATAGGGATTGTTGTAAGTACACCTTATGCATGTTTGTGAATGTCTATTCTCTTTTCAAAAATTTCACTCGAGTTCCTCACAGGCATGCCTAATACGGATCTCATATTCTATTCAACATACTTGTTAATAATGAAGCGACTTGCTCACTATGGACTGACTAATTCGATTTAGCATACCCCAGAATAATGGAACGATATGTTTACTACGTCTCCTATTTTTAAAATTGACTTACTATGCTACCCATAGCACACCCTCTTCCTTACTTGCTCTACAATACTTCATTTATACACACAGTCAATAGGAGCAACGATTAATTCCATGCATAAATTAATAGGAAAAGGGACTATATTATTGTCATTACTTGTCATTGGCACACACTTATATGTATGTAATATGTACACCACATAGAAGCACACAAACACACAATTAGTCACAAACAATTTTTACAATATAATATTCAATGTATATTTGATACTATTAGAAGATACAAATAGGCATACTTCTTTCCCTATGCATGCATACATAGTATTACTGAATGAATTTTTATTTTTTCTCTTATCCGTGCTTTTAAAAATCATTTGGGATGTATAAATTTATGCTTCTTAATATTATTTCGGTGGTTAATATGTTGCTTCATTTTTGGTTCAGTTAATTCAGTTGACTTTAGATGGTTCCTTAGTTGGGGCCTTACTTTTAAACCTTTAATTGGACCTTTATTTAAGACTTGAAGCTAGCCTTCTCCTAAGTTAGGATTCTTCTTCCTTTAATTTAAACCAAAGTTTCAGTCATCCCTGAGTCACTTTGATTTATGTTTAAATTAAGTATTCTGATTTTGGGGCACCAAGAAATAAATAGATTCCAGAAGGATAAAGTCACCAGTTTACTCTTACGCCCTTGAATAAAGTTGAATTTGAATGTTTTAATTAATTGATTCTCTCGAGCCATTGATTTAGTAGATATATGTAATCATTGAGTTGTTAGACTTCTTGTACACAATAAACTATAATGTGATAAATGATGGTAGTAGACTTTAAACGTCATGCACAAATGGATTTGACGTGATGAATGATAGAGTCTCGATGATTAGATTTCTCCGCGCATGAATTGAATCGATGTTTCCTTCTGTTTGGGATTTGTGCCATGGATTACGCGTTGGAAAAGTAATAATATTATTAGTGCTCGAATTTTGACGATGTATGATTAGTTATGTGATTGGATCCCCTTGCGCGATGAAAATAAAAATATTCCTATGACGATCTTGGGGCATCGCAGGGCACGATATAGGATGCCTGCGACAACCTTCACGCACAGGTAGCCTTGAAAACTTAACTCAAAAAGCCATTTTTAACCAATGAAAAGAAAAAAATCGATCCATGAAAAGTTGAAAGAGATGAAAATTACGTGTTCTACGGAGACCGTTCTTCGAATGATCAATTGTGCCTTCCACAATCCGTAATGTAAATTTGAGGTAAATAGGGGGTTTTGGAACAAATCTCTGGTGGAGTAACAATGAAATAGTGAAATGAAGTTTTTTACCCATTTTTATACATTTGTCACATGTATATATCCTTTTAGAGTTTTTTTAGGAAAAACTCTAAGGTTAGTTTTTGTTCTTTCTCATGCTCGTAAATCAATGAGAATGTAATCGATTATACTTTTGTATCTTTTTCTTACTCATAATGGTAACACAAAAAATGAAACCCATGGAGTATCCTTTAAGCTCTTTTCATGCTCCATAAAAATGAAAAGATCTCTGAGCGACCTTGTTCTTTTCACGCTCATAAAATAATTTGAAGAAAAAATTTGATGAGAGTTATGTTATCACTTTTTCGGTCTCATCAGATTAATTTACCAAAAAAGAATTGATGGAGTTTTCTTTAAGTGTTTTTCAGACTCTTTAAACACTAAAAAAATCCAATTTTTCTCTATTTAGACTCATTAAACAAACATTGTAAGACAAATATGGGATTGAACCACTCCTTCTTAGGGTTTGTTAAACACACTCCAAGGGACTCATTCAAAGGATGAGCTTACATCAAAAATCATATGTTATCCTCCTCAATCTTGCGTAAAAATAAAGAAGTACTCGCCAGAAATGGTGGGGAGAAATTTTGGAAAGAAATGTGTCTCTGTATCCATGTTAGTGGTAGTAATAGTTTCTTTTGAACATGACACCCCCCTTAATAATTGAATTCGGGTTGGGAAATCCATTTGTTTCTCATTTGAGCATCTGCATGTCCATATTTTGGGTCCTCCTTGAGTCAATGCTTCCAATACCATTTTCGTGTCATTCATATGTTCAAGAGAACTCCATCCCTAATAAGCCTCCTATTGAGTCTACCATATGCATTTATAAATTTTCTACCATGTCGGCCTTCCCTGTGTCAGTTTCGAATCATTTCATACTCTGATCTATCTAAAATATATTACTTATTTTGTGTCATTGATGGGGGATTCATCAAGGCCCTCTTGTGACGAGTCTTTTCTTTTTGACTTTAGCTCATTATCTAGGAATAAGACTTATAAATCATTTAGTGCCTTAGATCCTGCATGCCTCAATAGAAGGTCTCTTCTCTTTCGACAATGGGTTCACATCATTGACCACTGATTGGAAGATTCCATCGAGTGTTCAAATTCAACTCCTTTATTCACACTCATTAGATTTTACTGGAGTACCTTGGAATTCATTAGCATCAATGGTTATTTCCCTCACACTTGTTAACGGTTCTCATCATTGACCGATAATCAAGTGGTTTCTACCATTTTCGACTTCATCACATCTAATCGCATGGTTAGATTCATACTTAGGGACTACAGAAGAGGAGACCCTGGGTCATACCATTCTGGTCCAGGCTACGATGGAGTATTCATGATTTGTATTTACACATAGATCCACTTTGTATGTCTCATGGATATGCCAAAATTTACGTCATTTTAGTGCATAGATCCACAGTGTATTCTAGGTGTCTATGTTGATTTATAAAGACATGTATCCATAGTATATATTTTGTGGCCATGACTCATTTGACATTTTGTAATTTGAGCACTGGAATGACTACCTCTTACAATGGTATATTATTATGTTTATGCTTGATTGTTTGCAGGTTCCCATACGATGCACTCTTTGTTTCTGATACACACATTCTAGAAATTATTTCGGTTGTCACACGTTCCAGTGTCATATTTTGGGGGGCATTATGTTACACATTATTTTGGTCATCTTGGTAATCCATTGACAACATGTGTTCATGTTCCCAAAAAGAGACTCTCTTCATGTGGAAAATGATTGACTTTCTCTTCTAAAAATCCTATTAAGGAGGGTCATCATAGGCTACACTATATGTGGGGTGCAATGATGCTTGATCATCACCCTCTTACCTAAAGCTGGGATGTGACATCTCCACAGGCTGCTCCACAACTAGGGTGCATCGATGTCAAAAGACTAAGAAACAATTAAGTTTCATGAAGGTTCTAGAAGGTGAGGTGGCATTGATATGGTTGGGATAATACATGCTTCTATGATTTGGTGGGCTCATCCTAATCTCTTTAACCATCTCTCTCTCCCTTATATAAAGAGATATTTCTTATGGAAAAGGATAAGGTTAATTAAGAAAGGTTAATGAAGGTTCACTTGGCTAAGATTGTATGGAGAATTCTGCATCGGATCATTCTTGAGAGCCTCATTTCAGTTCATCAAGTCATTGTGGATCTTATTCATTCAAGATTGGAGCAAGTTTGTGTGTTGGGGAAAAGGTTCATCATAAGGGGACCTTGCAACATCAAGGATTTGGTTCTAATCTCCACTTTCATTATTATATGATACATTGATATGTTTCTTTCTCATAAAACTCGCTTTGTTTTATTGTATGATTCCTTGATCACATGCATAAGTTATCGTTGAGTATATTATATTGTTTTCACATTGGTTTTCTTTTGTTCCTTTACATATTCAATATCAAAAGAGAACTGGAGTGTATCTAGGACGAAGACAACAGGAAGCGATATTTAAACGATATGTTTCTCATCTCTTGCTAGATAGTGAACTAAATGATTAGAGCTTAGGGAAAGTGTCATATTGTGTTTTGTTTTGTTCTAGATCTAGGTGGATCTAGGGAGATCTATTTATGTCCGCATTTACCATTAAGTCCCATAATAACCATTGTGGAAAACACTAGATTTAGAGTTGGGGTTTTTTCTTTGATAGAACCTGGACATCCTTTGTAGACTTATAAGAAAATAAAATGGAAAATTTAACTCAAAACCCAGGAAGACAATCAATAAACACACATGAAACAAGAAAATTGGGCCATAACATCCCTCACAGTTGACAAACTGTTTGATTATAAAAAACAAACCATGCCAATGAGTTTTGAACAAATGGATGGGTGTACCTTTAATATTAAAGTGTGACTTTTTGGATACCATAAATAGATGTGAAGGGATACTTTCTATATTTAGGTTTTTGAACTAGCAATCTCCTTACCATGATAGACCTGTGGCATATTCTATTAATTCTTCACTAAATTATAGCTGCAAGTCACCTATTTTAGCTCTATAACCATCAAACATATTGGAAAAATCTTGGGCGACTTCCAGATTAAAACCCTCGAATGAATGTACAAATTTAACCCAACCGAAAACGACGAGGTCATCTACAACATCGTCGTGAGAAATAAGATCATTTGAGCCATTCAAATCAACCCTAAATACATGATATACTAGCTTGATTACGATATACAAGAAGGTGTGTAATGGAGGACTCTGTGTTCGAATCAACCCGAAACAAATGATATGTTTTTCATTGTCAAAGGTGACTCGAAAATTACGATCTCAGGAGGATGATACCATCACTTCCACTATAAATTTTTATTAAAGCCCGAACCAAAGGAAAAATATACTCAAAAACCACATCGCCTTCTAATATCCTAATATCTAATTATGAAGCACCATCCAAATGATGAAATGAATGCAATTTCTAGTGAACAAGACAAATATGTAATGGTTTCAGAGCACGACCACTAGCCAAGTAATACAATTATTAGATTGTAACATAACAACTAAAGTTTGCATTCGGATCATATGTTAATGTCATAATTTTAGAACCAAATTCGCAAAGGGGTAAAGCAACAACATAGTACTATTGAAAATTGTTCAAGGCATAACATGAATCAAATGTGATTAGGTTCTATCCTAATGCTATATAAACTTTTCACATAACCATATGTTCATCAAAATTAAATGTTTTGATATTATAGGTGTTTCAAAGGATCATTTAGTTTTGTAAGGAGAGAAACCTTTAGAGTTTATTTAATGCGTTTAAAAAAAAAAAAAACAATTTCATGATTGACAGTCATGAAATTGAAATGGGTAAACAGGAAGTTTATCGATAAAATAAAACTCAAAAAAATAAATGATCAATCAAGCAATTCTTCAAAAATCATAATCAAACTCTTTGTAGACAAAAATAGCAATTAGATTTCTTTTTCCAATCTTGCATTTCAAAGATCGACGAAGCGATATCAATATTTGGCTGCCAACAATGGCGACTCACTCGGTGAAGAAGTTGTCTATGCATCATCAAAAATTTATATCAATGAAAAGAAAGATTCTATAATCACTAAGAACAACTTAGAAAAAGATTAAGAGTATTAAAATTAACTCAGAAAATCAATACAGTTATACTCACAAAGAATTCTCTGGCATATGATTCTAATCTAAAATTTAGTTTTGACAAAAAAAGTGACGATATTTATAAAAGTAAATTCAGTATCATTGATAGGGCCACTGCTACCAGCAGGCATTCATAGCCTAGACATGGATGTCATTTAACCCACTCCAGTACTTTAATCCCATCCAAAAGTCGTCTATCCATGATATGCAACTGTTTATATTTGATCAATTTAAAAACATACCTAACATATGTTGAACCCGACATTGCTTCGCTATCAATAGGCATGTTCAGTACCCCCGACGAAGTTTTCTTGGTATCATGTGCGCATTTACTCACTGCCAGCAGGCCTATTCAGTACCTCGACATGTTTACACACATTTCCCACATGTTAAAGTGCTTCCAAATATCCTTAGTTGTTTATAAATATAAAATGTTTAGGTTTCATGATTACGAGAGAGCGAGGAGATACTGAATATTTTAAAGCCAGGCAATCATATGATTGATCATTAATATTCCTTTTGTTATTTAAGAACCAATAGTTTTAATCATGGTTTAGACATTTATATTTCAATCTAGAAATAATATCAAGAATGGGGAAGCTCTTTGGGTTGATCTCATTAGAGATAAGATGACATAAAAAGTTTAATGTTGATCGTACTTCCCCAAGATCTCGACAAGAAATCAGGGACAATGATTTGGCAGAGAATTCTAAAATAACTATCTTATAGATCATTGATCTGAGTTAAAACCTAACATTTAAATGGTTGAACTATATCAACTGTTGTTAGTGATAAATCCGAATTTAAAAATTCCCCTAAATAATGGATTCTGAGTTAGAAATAAGTTTTTAAAAAGAAGACAAAGAAAGAAGAAAAATTAACCAATCAGAAAGCAAAAACAAAAAAAAAACAACTATGAATATTTACAAGGGGTCAGGTATTATTCTACTCAGGTGAAGTATTTCTTGAGAATCTATCCATTCACCGGAAAAATCTATGGCTGTCCCTCCAAGTTCTGCAAATGAAACGAGCTAGGACCCAATTTGTTTGCAATGAAAAAAGGTCCCAACCACAGGTTTTGAAACTTAGTGTGTTCTCCTTTATCTGCATGTGATTTTTCCTATTTGAGTAAGAGATCTCCTACATCAAAGTTTCTATCCAAGGAGGAACTTGCATCAAACAAATTTTTAACAATTTGTTGGCACTGGTCAAACTTTTGTTTTGATTTTTCCCTAATTTCTTCTAATTTTAGCAAATTGTTTATTTGATTCTCTAAAGGGAGGAATTCTTCCTCTTGAACTTTTTGAGATCATTGCATTGAATGGAGAAAGACGTGGGGAGAAAGGATATATTATCTTTCGTAGACAAAGAATAATGGATAATTACCGATGGAAACTTTTGGAGTGACCCTATCATCCCATAGTACGTTATATAATGCATTGTGCCAATTTTTATGATTTTTCGACACTGCTATTTTTATTATTTTAATCATATTTTTGTCTATTTACTCAGCCAAGCCATTTCCTTGGGGATAATAACTGGTGGATTATTTTAGGTTAATCCATTTATATAAAGAAAAATCATTCATATCCAAGGAATAAAAATAAGAAGCATTATCGAAAACTAAACATTCAGGTATTCCAAAATGAGGGATGATATGAGAATTTAAGAATGAAGTTCCCTGATTCATGTTTACTACCCTTAATGGTAAAGCCTCAGACCATCTTGTAAAATGATCCATTGCCATGAGAATTTATTTTTTTTGCTACAAATAAGGTGGGTGAATTGTTACTATCATATCTAGGCCCCACTGTTGGAATTGTGTATCTACTATAACGGGCTGCAAGGGAAATGCAACCTTCTTGACCCTCCCTCGAGCTTTTTGACAGATTATACATTTCTGAGCCATGGAATGAGAATATTCAAATAAGGTGGGCCAATATTAACCATCCCTAAGTACTTTGTGGGTAGTCGTGTCTCCACCAAAGTGACCCCCAATATCACCGTAATGTAACTCAACTAGTACCTTTTCAGATTTTTCCTTTTCTAGGTAGCATAGAAATACACCATCAAAATTATTCCAAAAAAATACATCATTGATAAATTGAAAAGACGTAGATCTAAGACTTAGTGTTGTGATGTTTTTCGAATCAATATTTCGAGGAGTAGTCCTATGAAAAAAAAAAAATATGATATCATTGTTCTTTGAAAAGACAATGACATCATCCACTACTACATATGGGTGGATTATTCGATGAAATTTTTCCACGTTTCCATTAGTTTCATCATTTTTTTAAATAGGGCAGGATTTTCATCAATATTGCCACTAAAGTTCATCTCAATATCGACAATAAGGTTAGTTTAACTTGGTCGGAATTTTCATCGCTATTGCCATGAAATTTCGTGGAAATAGTGAGGAAAATTTTTCCTATCTCAGTGGTCATTGTTAACTACTAGTTGACTACTTGATCTATATAAGCCTGACTTTAAGAGACTTTGTGACACAATTGCTATAGTTGCGACACTGTTCTTGGCTTTTGTTTGAGCTGTTTATTTTTTCGATCACCCACCGTTTGAACAAATCCATTTCTCGAACTACATAGCTCGGATTTTGAACTTGCAAGGTTAGTATGTTTTTTTTTATTGATGTACTCATTTAACTTGTAAATTTTTGTTCAAATGTCTAAATTTTATGTAGTTTGTTTTTCCTTGATAATATATTATATGTGTAGTACCATATTTCATGTCTTTGGTTTTTGGATCTAGTTAGTATATTCTATGGAAAAGGGTATGTGGATTCGATGATATTATAGGTTTATGGAATCCACATACACTTTTCTCTTCAATTGTATCTATAATGTCTCTCTCTTTTCATTGATAAAGATATGGAATTGCTCTTGAAACTCAACCTTGATCGGTGAAATGATAGCAATTGATTGTCATTTTCTTCTCTCTTTTATTTTTAAGAACTAACAAGAAAACACCAACAAAGCTTGATTGAAGCTTTGATACGACTTGTTACAACCCTAGTACCCAAATGGGATCAGACTTGCATAAATAGAAAATAATATAACAGTGACAATAATGGTTTGGATACTTGCACACCTAATGGTTGGATAACACTTAGTAATTCAATTAAATGAAGGAAGAAATCTCCATGAATAAAATCTTGAAGTCGATTGTTATATTGATAAATGATAAGTTATGGTATCTATAAGATAGGAAGGAAACTTATGTTTATAACAATAAGATACATAAACACTAACCCTAAACTTATGTTAGGTATATATGTTGTTATTATGTAAAGAAAACATTTGTACACATATGACCTTATTATAAATATGCTATCTATGTCATGATTAGGCACATAACAATCACTTTTAACTAACCACCTTCAACCATCTTATCTTATGGTTAACCACCTTTAAATTTCTTGGCTTATGACTAAGCACCTTTAACAAATGAACTTATGATTATATACCATAGTCTTCCAATATAAATAAAGTATATTTGTTTCAACTTTCTCAATAAAATCCACATGCCCTTTTCTTATATGTGATGTTGTTTCTCTCATTTTTTTATAATCATACGCAATTCTAGATATAGTGATTAACTTTAGTTTGTAGTTGACGTAACTTCTTTATACACTATTAATAAGGATCAGTATCTAAAATATAAAAAATTCATGACGAAATCTACGATAACATGATGAAATCTACTAGTCAGACAATGAAAAATGAGAACATGCTAAATTGTCTTAGAAAATAAAACTGTGACCACTATTAGTAGCATAAAATTGTGACCATTTTATGTAGATGCAAATCAACACGTAATAATTTAAACCAACCCAACCCAATTGTGGATGACTAGTGTTTGGCATTCTTTTTTTAGTGGTGAATTTCAAAGATTGACATTTTGTCTACAAAACAACTTAGAGGCTAGTGTATGGTGTCGAGTGATTCAAGTTTGAGAAATTTTTACCACTTTCGTTAAATCATGTGTAATTATTTTCCATGGGTATTCAATACACAATACTCTATAGTTCAAATTGAAGAATATATATCTTAACAGTTAATCGATAATAAAAGAAAAGCATGTCAAAATGTCTTAGAAGAAATAATTGTGAGGATTGTAGGTCACTGTAAATAAACATATCATAATCGAAAGGAGTAGCTAAAATATAAAAAATTGACAACTTACTGTTTGGTACGGTGTAGGTAAGAAAATTACTTGTCAAGACAAAGATTTGTCACTATGAATGAAAATGACAGGAATCTTTCTCAGTTAAGAGAGGCATTAGAGGTGACGGGCGATGGAAAATGTTATTTCCCTTGATATGATTACAGAGGCTTGCAAAAAAAAGACTTTTAATAACAACAACTCAAAGACATTGTAGGGATAAGGGGCATGCTGAAGGGGGTTATGAATATTGTCCCTTGGTAAGAGGATTCAATATTTAATGTATTATATGTAATAATCAGTATGTCATGAATTTTAGTGATATTTCTTATTGGGATTTTTATATTTTATATACACACTAACTTTTCTACGTTGTTTTTAAATATATAGATGATTCCCCCAAAATGTCGACCTCCAGAGAGTTATTTGCCAAGTATTAGAAAAAATACTACTTTACACGGAGATGAAATTCGAGATCATAATATTGATATTGTTGATCAAGTTATTAATGATGATATGAATGGAGATAATGTTAGTGATTCAAATCAGTAATATGAGATACATAGATTGATCCAAGAAACATTTTCTCCAATGGATAAGGACAACCAGGATGATAATCATGATGTTGATCCTCTACTCGAGAAGTCACGTCAATCTCTTTATGAAGGCTCAACAACAAATATTTTATCTTCTATATTGTTGTTTGTGAACCTGAAGGATTTGAATGGTTTATCAAACATATGTCTCACACAGATACTAAGGTATTTAATTTGTTAATTATTTATGCCTGCATGTTCACAAATACTTAAAAGGTTCAATTTTTTTCCTATATTGCTATTGTTTTCTAATTTGTAAATTAGTATATTGGATGAGAAATTGATGACTAATATTGTTTACATTGACTTCTTGTTTAGAATTTTGTATATTTTTACATGAAGTTCTATCACCAACGTCAAATATTTTGCCACGCACATATCGAGAAATATCCGTGATTATGAAAGAAATTGGAATGGACTATTAGGCTATTGATGCATGTCCTAATGATCATATCATATATTATAGACAATATGAATTAGAAAATGAATGCCCACGATTTCAAATAAGTACATATCGAACCGATAAAGCATCAAAGAAGGTGCCTTGCAAAGTTCTTCGTTATATTCTGATAATTCCGCGTTTCCAGCGGTTGTTCAGGTGCCAAAGTATAGCACATTTTATGGATTTCCATGAAAAGAATAGAAGTCGAGACGATGTTCTTTGAATGTTTGTAGATTGTTTTTCATTGAACTACATCAAAGAAAAGTGGCCAATTTTTAAAGAAGAACCTCGTAATGTTAGACTTTCGTTGGTAGTTGATGGTGTCAATCCATTTGGAGAGATTTGTTCTACGTACTCAGTGTGGCCTATTTTTTTTTTAAACAATAACCTTCCTCCTTGGATGTCGATCAAGAGAGAGAAAACAATTTTGGCAATGATTGTTCCAGGTATTTAATTATCTTTTATTTTCTTTAAAGTATGAAAAAATATTTCATTTCTTTGTTTCGTGCATGGTAATTATTTCTTTTATATATAACGAAATCTAGACAAGTATAATTAATCATGCAGTATGTTGAACCAATTAGGTAGGTACTAGTTTAAAGATATGAACGTATATATTGAGCCTCTCATCGATGATTTTTTGAAGTTATGGGTTGGCGTCACTATGTATGACATCTCTAGACCAATAGGGCAAAAACGATTTCAATTCTGGAATACTATCATGGACAATTCATGATGCTCTCGGGTTAACACATTTTTGTGGTATATTGTTACTTTATTTTGTGATTTAATATTATATATTTATTGAAAAAATCATGCATTATTTTAAATTGTAACTCTACTTTGATGCTACATTAATTCATCTATCTTGTAGGTCTTCAAACAAAGGGTAAATTTGAATGCCCAGTTTGTGGTCCAAGGATAAAATCTCATTGCTCAAGGAGTTTATCAAAGGAAGTGTTTGATGAGTATAGGCACTTTCTGCCTAAGAACCATAGTTATTGAACTATAGACAAAGCAAATTTCAATGGTAAAGAAGAAAATGGAAAAAAACCACAAAGAATGACACCTTGCCTATGGAAGTTGGAATATATTAGAAATCATCAAGGTATGCAAATTATTTATGTATGACATATTATATAAATCTTTGTTTAATTTCATTAGTCTTAATTTCATTTTGTCACATTAATTAGTGTTAATTTCAATTTGTTGATGTTTCATGAATGTCGTTAAGGCACAAATGGGCTTCCACGAGGAATGGAAAGTTACCTGATGCAATTCAATAGATTTATATACTATGAGAACCTACAAATAGTTCATTTGTTTGATACAATGCATATCGGGAAGAACATAACATAATTGTTATGGCAAATATTAGATGGAAGGGATGACAAAGAGAGAATTGGAAAGATTTGTAGTGACATCCAGGAAGCTAATCACGCATTGCAAAGTGTTATTATTAATTCTAATGGTGATGGCCATGAACATGATACTAGTCTTCCTTGGTTATTGACAGAGAAACAGAGCAATATTGTAAAAGAGGTCATTCAAAAAATTAGGTTTCTGATGGGGTTTTCGTCGAACATACAAAATATCTTAACTAAAAAAGGTAATTTTGGTGGGGTTAAAACACATGACTGGCATACATTCATTAAGGTAATTAGTAAGTTATAATATATTTCCTTATTGGTATGCATTTTTTGGAAACAAATAATAATTTTATTTTTTTTGATACAGTATGTTCTACCTTTATCTCTCCCAGCCGACTTTGACAACAACATAAAATAAATTATTTATGTACTTGGAAAATACATGAGGTAAGTATTGTTTTATAAGGAAAATGTACTTCTTATGTGATTTGTAGAACAACTTATTGACATATTATCTTTTATCTGCAAATTTATGTATGCCTTGATATTATTTTATTGCATCGACATTTGTAGGTGGCTATCATCGAAATAAATCCATAAAGAAGATATAAGGTATTGGAAGAGAGAAATTCCCCGACTAATGTGTCAAATGCAACAATATCTATCTCCATCATTTTTCAATGCACAAGAACACTACCTCATATACCAAGTTGAGGAGATTGAATTATGTGGACTAGTACACACAAGTTCGATGTGGATGGTGGAGAGACAATTGAAGTCATTGAAGGATTTTGTTAGACAAAGAGCACGTCCAGAGGGTTCTATGGTTGAGGGATATATGGTATATCAATGTATGGTGTATATTAGTCAATATCTACCTAAATTAATAGAAAATATGAATGTGCCTCGCATTTGGCATCTTGACTCCATCAACAAATTTGAAGGGGAGGTCCTATTGGGGAAATGTAAAATGAGGACTGTGAAAGGTAATTATTAGATGTTGATGTAGATTTAATATATTACACATTTATAAAATTATTACTTTATTAACAATAGATAATTAATGATATTAAATTGTTATTCTATAATATAGTTGCTCGAGAGTGAGATGCTTTTGTAACATCCCGCTCTGGCGCACTGAGAACACTTATTCTTTGAGGACACTTGCTCGCAAGTGATCTGGACCCTTTTATGTTAGACCTATGATATTTGATTATGATGTGATTGACAGATGATCTGATGTGTTACTATTCATGTAGACGGGTGCTATTGACTCAGTTTATTGAGTGTGCAGGTTTGTGACCTTGAGGATGCGGAGGCATCGGTAGAC
>SNQJ01S0000733.1:13261-135012 GCA_010110895.2 Picea sitchensis | reverse complement strand
ACCCCTCTCCCTCAACCTCTCTGCAATCGTGTGTGGCCCCTTTACTCCATATGTGAGTCAAGTAGGCAAGCTATCGTCAGCCTGCATCACCAATAATCATGTCAGAAGTGTCAACATCAAATCATCAATCAAATGAAACATCATAATAAACATATCAACCCAAAAGCACACTCCCTGACTCAGTCCGGAGTCCAAGGGGGATCTACCGATGCCTCTGCATCCTCAAGGTCAAAACCCTGCACACTCAATCAAACTGAGTCAATAGCACCCGTCTACATCAATGGTAAGACATCATGTCATCGGTCAATCACATGATAATCAAATATAATAGGTCTAACATCAAAAAGGGTCCAGATCACTTGCGAGCAAGTGTCCTCAAATAATAAGTGTTCTCAGTGCGCCAGAGCGGGATGTTACATATTAGTACATTCAAATCCTAATCGACAGTAAATGAATGTATTATTACCTTCGGGGTCGATCAAAATGCAACCAGAACTAGCTCCTTAACTAGATTTATATCCATTAAAGTATAAAGACAAGATTTCATCACTGTCAACAATGTTTGTATTATTTTTCAAAATTGTTGCCAGAGTATGGGTTGATATTTCAGATTGTTGTTCTGGGCTGGTAAAAGAGGATAATTTAGTCATGAAATTCCCAAAAAAGGTGTTCATTCCTTGAGCTTCAATTTTATTTACACCAGTGCTAAAAGGCTCATTGGAATCATTTAAATATGTAACATTTTACTTTAGATAACCTTCTCTATTAATTTTGATCTTGTTAGGGTGGTCATTTTCTAGTAACCGCAAATGAGACCAATCTGTAGAGAAATAACTGTGTAATTGTTCAAACCAGTCTCTGCTAAAAAACGATCCATAGACTTCTTAAATATCAATGACAACTATATCAATTACCTGGTGCACTTTTAGGTTATATGACAATCTAATCAATACATCCTTAAGTTCACCGACAACCGTGACATTAGTTATGTCTAACTTAATGATTTTCAGATCCTAAGGTTTGAATTCAACATTAATCTTTTGACAAATAGACATAGGAATTACATTTTATGAGGCCCCATAATCAACCATACAATTATGCACATTTTTGTTGAAAATTTCGAAAGTTAACAAGAATGGTGGTACATTTTTTCGCAGTGTGGGAGAAGAAATCTTTTGATCTTTAATTGTTGTATTTGAAATAATTTTATCTCATTCCCTACAGTATTATCTGATGTGTCCCTTTTATCATGACCTTCAAGTGTATTTTTACTTACGACATCTTTTTCTTTATTTACGCCATTTTTTGTTGATTTTTTAATTAAAGGATCATTCTTTTTACTATTATCATCTATACTTCACAACATTTTTTGTGGGATAAGAGGGAATTTAAGCAGTTCAAAAATCGATATATTTTCCCTTTTTTTTTTTAGATCTTCAACAAGATCATATTCTAAATCTATGGAAACTGGGTTTCATTGTAACATCCTGCTCTGGCGCACTGAGAAAACTTATTATTTGAGGACACTTGCTCGCAAGTGATCTGGAATTTTATGATGTTAGACAATTTATACTTGATTATGATGCGATTGACAGATGACATGATGTGTTACTATTTGATGTCGACAGATGCTATTGACTCAGTTTTATTGAGTGTGTAGGGTTTTTGACCTTGAGGATGCAGAGGCATCGATAGAATCCCCTTGGACTCCGGACTGAGTCAGGGAGTGTGCTTTTGGGTTGATATGTTTACTATGATGTTTCATTTGATTTGATGATTTGATGTTGACATTTCTGACATGATTGTTGATGATGCAGGCTAAATATAGCTTGCCGACCAGACTCACATATGGAGTAAAGGGGCCACACACGATTTGTAGAGAGGTTGAGGGAGAGGGGTGGACAACAACCCTGCCACCGCCTACTAGCACTCCCACCGTGGCTCGACCTATAGGTTAATGATTACCTAGTTAGAGAGGATCCACGATGCCATGAGGGCATACTGTGACAGTCGCTCACGATGATTCTAAGGGGCGCGCAATAAGGTGGGGGCCTTATTCCTTAGAACCCTTAGTCTCCTTAAAGTTCACCTGGCGGAGTGTTGACTCTAGGGGTTGTATATGTCTACCAATCATTCCAGTTGGCGAGTGGAACCCTTGGAGCACGTGGTGCATCCTGAAGGGCACGTCGCACCAAAAGAACCTCAGTTGGCGAGTGGCACCCTTGGAGCACATGGTGCATCCTGAAGGGCACGTCGTACCAAAGAAATTCGAGAGGTGAGTGGCACCTTGGAGCACATGGTGCATCCTGAAGGGCACGTCGCAATAATGTTGGATGAAGGAGTCAGCCTAAATGACCCTTAGACATCACCACCTGAATAAATCCTTAAACAATTCCCCTAACTAGGCGTCGCTAGTTCAGAATTTGAGCCTTATGTCAAAAAAAAAAAAAAACATAATTCAAGAGTATACATTAAATATTCATTACCCCGATGATGATTTGCAACCTCCACCTAATACGAGGAGTTTCCTTCCTTAATTAAATACATAAAACAATTCCTCCGTTAATTGAATTCATAAAGCATTACCTTACTTCATTGCGTACATAAGGCCTTTCCTCATTCCCAGTAATAAGCTTGATAATTTGTCTTTTTAGGAAGGTACTACTACTTCACCCTAACATAATAATCAAAACTTAACCGTCTCCTAATAAAAATGCCATTCTATTCTAGCTCACAACAGCTCTGCAATTCAAATAACATCAGAATTTCATTTCCTACTAGCTAAGCATTAACAATACAAGTGTTAATAATAAAATTGAACAAAAAAAACCCACTTAAGCTAATGTGAGTCTTCATAAAGGGTGTAGGGTAAAATAAAGAGATTTAATAAATTAATTCAAGTAGGGGATTGTAAATTTGAAAGGAGGAAATTAATTAGTTAACTAAAGGGAGTTTAAAAGAAAATATATATATATTATGAATTTAAAAAAATATATATAATAATAATATGAAAAGATGCTTAGGCGCATTTACCATTTGAGTTTTCAAAAAATAAAAAAATAAAAAAATAAAAAGAAATAAAAAAATAAATAAAAAGGGGGGAAAAAAAAACTTAAAAGAAAAGGGGATTTAGGGTTTTGGGGGAAAACCTAATGGGATTGGGTCAAAAAAAAAAAAGAGGATAAAAGAAAGAAGATGGGGGGAAAAGAGGGGATCTTCTATGAGATAGGGTTATGCTATCAAAATTGAACTGGACTGATTGCTTGTAGGATTTGGGGATTTTCTCAGCGGACTGGAGTGGTAGCTCAGCCTTGGAGGTGAGCTGGGAAGCTAGGTTACGGTATGGATTGTGTGTGGCCCCTTTGCGGCTCAGGGGGCTGAGGGGGAAGCAGAGTACCCCTAGAGTTTTGCTGGGAGGTACCGGTGCAGTCTCTACGGTAGGCAAGCAACAAGGCATCGGAGCAACGAGGAGCACAGGAGTTCATTGCGGCCAGCAGCAAGGCAACGATATGCTCATGTACTTAGTAGAGTAGTGCGCTCAGTTACTCACTGCTGAGATTATGATTGTATGGATGTAAAATGACTTTTCCTCGTCCTTAAACTCAGAATATTCTCATTTTTTTATAATTAGTTCAGTTTAGGGTTACTGGTAAATAGTTGGGTTAGGGTTATTTCATTTTTTTTTTATATACGGGTACAGTTTAGGGATGGGTAAATTTGTATGGGGCTTAAGGTTATTTCGTTTTCTGTTTTATATGGCTCAGTTTATGGTAAAAAAAAAATTGGTTGGGTGTATGGTTACTGCATTTGGTATGGGCATTTCTTATATGAATGGGGGCATTCCATAGTTTTGAGGCTGTATTATATAGCACATGGGCATCTTTTATTCAACAGGCGTTTCTAATGTTATTGTGGGCGTACGCATGTAAACGGGGGCGTGCTGGTATTCACCTGAGAAAAATGCTGACATCTCATTGCCCAATGCCATATTTTTCCATTGAAATGTCTTCATAGATGTGTTAACAGTTAGGGCTTGGGATGTATACCGACCAATGTTAGGATTTGCCGCCGTTGAGGGTTGACCAGTAGAAAATTTCAAACTAGTTCCAATAGTTGCGTTAGTTACAAATCTGTGTTGAGACCTGTGATTTTGACGTCGTTGTTATATAGTGAAACATTTGATAAGTCAACTGTCATTCGGCTCCCTGTTCTCATTCTCAGCTTTTTTATATATTCAAGAGACAATTAAACACGTTTTCCTTTCCAACTCAGCATTTTTCTTGAAACCTTTAATAAAATACTACCATCTGATTGATCTCTGATTAAAAATTTCAATTTCGATTGATCTTGGGCCTACTTCATGAAATCTGTGTATGCGTGAATTTGGTGAACTGGTAACAGTCTTTTTGGAACACTGAAGTACTTCCTATACTATGGAATGTGCCTTTTCTTGGAATAGTGAAGAACTGGTATGTTTGCTATAAGTTATTTATGTATTCATTATCTTTAATCGTTTTCATTTATGTTACTACCAATAATAATATTAATGTATAATATTTGACCAGCATTGCACTAAGACGCTTGTCCCCAATAAAAACATTTTGACATCATATATATCCAACTTACTTGTATCAAATTGTTAATTATGACTCAGATTGATAATTATGACCAGCGTATCCTATTACCTATTAAGATTACTGTGTATATGTCTCGTCTGTGACTGTCACGGTCATTGGTTTGTAAAGTGAAAGTCCATTGGTAAGCAAACATGGTTATTTTTATTTTCTCAAGAAAGTTTATTATTTTCATTTTCTCAAGAAAGTTTATTATTTTTACTTTTTCAGGAAAGTGTTTTTAAACTTGTCATTGGCCTGGCTTTACAAAAACTGATTGAGTGGTTTCAGTGAGTTAGGTATACTTTATTATTTTTAGTTTTTTATATGTTCATGTCATTATTCTATTTTAATTCTGGAAGTGTTTTTTTTCTTCTTCAGATGTTCATGTCATTATTTTAAGTATGCCAGGGGTTAAACCTGTCATAGACTTGGCTTTACAGAGACTGATTGACGTCATTATTTTAATTCTGCAAGTGTTTTTATTTTCTTCATATGTTCATGTCGTTATTCTAATTCGGCAAGGGTTAAACTTGTCATAGACTTGACTTTACAGCGACTGATTGAGTGGTTCAATGAGTTAGATATACGTGATTGATTGGGAAAAACCTTCTGGTGTGCATTCGACAGACTGGGAAAACACTTTTCTAGGGGTTACAGTGCCCCATGTAACCTCCAGACTGCACAACTACTAACCATCTTTACTCTCACCTCTGCGTGATCACGTTGTTTTACCTCTGCGCATTAGTAATGGGGCCGAATTTATTTCCCTTGGGTCTTATAGAACGGGATAGAGCTCCATACCCGTGCACCTTACTCTCAGCTGAGGAATGTCTGCCACAACGAATAAGTGTCGGGTCATTTAATTGCCTATTGTTTATTCGATGGGTCTACAGGGTGGCTAATCATGATTATATTTTAGTTTCTCAATAATTAACCTAGAAAGTTAGCCCAGTACCCGAGACAGTTCAGTGAAACCATAGATCTCATTTATATCTTTCTATTATATTAAAACCGACAGGTAGTGCCAAAAATAAATGCATATATCCTTTGGGAATGTTGAATAGACAGAGTGGAGGGTATTGTTTTGCTGATGATGGATTTTTATTAAAGGTTATTCAAACGTATCTTCTGTCTAGGATATTATTCAGCCTAAATCCTAAAATCATTATTCTACCTAACTTATTTAGCCACCTAAGTTCTTAACGATTATTAACCTAGATCAATATTTATTACAACGTTTTTAACGTTGAATGATTCGTAGAATGGTAGGTTTACAATTCTTTGTTAGAAGAATGATTTCTACAAGCATTGGTTAGCTTGCCAAGTTCAATAATTATTAAATCAAAACAATAATGGTTATCCTGTTTAGTAAATCAGAGCGAATATTTAGAATATTATGTTTATCCTGATCCATTAGAATGTTATGTTTACGAGGTTGTGTTAAGTAATACTTGTCTAATGTGCAATAATAATATTTGTTAAATTGCGAGGTTAATGATGATGTTGAACCGAAAGGTTAATATTGGTTTAAATTGCAATGGTAATACTTGTTAAATCGCAATGTTAATAATTGTTAATTGAATGCTCGTGATGATGTTTAATTGCAAGGTTATTATTCGTTTAAATTGAAGTGTTAGCGATAATATTTGTTTTAAGTTGTAATGTTAGGGATGATGGTTGAATCGCCATGTTAATATTTGTTTAATTGAAAGGTTTGTGGTGAAGTTTAATTTGCAAGGCTATTATTAGTTTAAATGGAAGTGTTAATGATAAGATCTAAATCGCAATGCAATTATTTGTTAGGTTATTCTAATGTATGGTAATGATTTGGTAGGAAAGGAAAGATAATATGGAGAATGTAAATGTTCGAGGGTTTACCATTACGGTTTTGATATCGTTGCTCATTTATGGCGATTAACAGAAAAATGCAATGCGCCTGTGATTATTGCTTGCCCTTGATCTAGTGCAAAATGACCTTATAATTAAATAATGGGGGTTTATTTTTGGGTTTTACCTTATGAAAAGGTCTTCGTCGGTTAATGATAATTAATGGAGCAATTGATCGAGATTGATATCTTTGGGTCTCAATAGTGGTTAGTCGATCCTTCAAGTCCTCCTAACTTGCATCTCCCGTAGAGGTCATGATTGTCCCTGATTTTGTAGTACTTGGGGGTATTGCATTTCATGGTATGCTTGTGTCAGGAGGGATGTAGACACATTCAGTAGCCTTTGTATATATGTCTGTGTGTTCCCCTTCGTCCAGAATCCAGTGCCGTATCATGAGTCTCGGGCCCTTTAAAGGCAGGGTTTCCACTCTTGCAACACACCTGAGGGGATTACTAGTTTCTGCCTGAGCAGTCGGCCAGGAGCCTATCTGACCTTCTCTCTCTCCGGAGCCGAGAACTATGATTAAACGCCCTGCTTTCCTGTGCAGAAATGGTAGGACCTAATACTACGGATTCTTCCTTCTGTGTTTGTACGATACCTAACCCAGTATGTCATTATTGTTGAAGATATTGTGGGGCACCTTGGTATTGGGTGTTCTTGCTTGCAGTGACTTGTTGTGCGCCTTGCGTCTTCTAGTTGTGATCGTTGCGGTTGCATCTTGTCAGTCGTTGGGTGGCGATGTAGAGTCCAGTGTGTCTGTTTCCCCTCCTACACGTGCGCACACCCTTTTAAAACAAAAAAAAAAATTGCACCTATTATCAGTGTTGTTGTCGTAACTAGGAGGGTTCTTACATTCATGTTTTTTCAATTTGTTTGAGCTATTTGGATACCGTGTTCTTACTTGTCTTAGGTGAGGATGTGTTTTGCATCTAACTTCAAGTATTATAAGGGTGCTGATTTTTATAGACAATTTCAAAATTAGCTTGGAAAACACTGTCAGAAAGATGTCTGAAGAGTAGGGGAGATGAGGCTTCCTCATCAGGTGTTTCTTCTTCACCTATGTCATTTTGGTTTTCAGGTGGTACAGAAACAACACTATCATTTTTCATCTAATATTTCTTGTAAAGCATACTGTAATCCTTCAAAATTCAAGCATTATGTGGTAGTATTCAATTTGTTTGGAGGAAAAGGTTTCCTAAAATGTGGCCTAAAGTTTCCTTTACTTGAAGATGCTTCTTCAACAGATCTTTTCAAGTCTATGACTTGATTAGATAACTTATGAAAGGATTTATATAAACCCTTCAAATCTAAAGTTACTTATTTTTATTTATTTAGGGAAGGTCCGGTAAGGATTTCTATTTTCTTTTTAGAAGAGGGAGTTGATTCAACTTCCACATTTACATTATCCTTTAAAATGAGAATGTCCTTTTCAATATGGACATCCTACTCAAAGTCTTTTAGTAACGTGTTTTTCTTATACCTCTTGACCCATATAGCTATATTATGATGTAAAGCCTTAGCATAGTATGGAACAATCAAGTTTTCAATGGGCATTGATTCTGTAGGGATTTTATTTTTAAGTGTAAGGAATCTCTTATTGAAATCCTTGACATTCTCTTTGGGGTTCATTTTCATGTTGGACAGTTCCATTACCAAAACTTCTGGAGATTTATCATCACCGAACTTTTCTTAGAAAAAGGTCTCAAACTTGTCCCAAGAAGCGATAGTTTGGGGTTGTTGTGCAAAATACCAAGTGGAAGCAACTCCTTCGAAGGTGTAAGAGAATATCATGCGCATGACATATTCATGTTTAACATTTCGAATCTTGAAAACTAACATGAATTTCTTGATAGATCTTCAACTGATTGCTTTGAATCGGGGTCAAATTTTGGTAACCACTTTTCAGGATGTTTAGGTAATGAATGTTGAGGTCTAGGCACTACCATGTCATCTTGATCTAGAAAGTTCTGGAGGGATTGTTATGATTAGCCATGGGAGTTGATGGGAGTGAATCTCACGATATCTCAGATGAAGAACTGCCTTCGTCAAAGGACTCCCCTCTTGAAGAGGGTGGGGAATACCCAAGGGGGTATGAAGGAAGAACAAATCCCCCAACACCTTGTATTAGTGTTTCAAAATTATTGGTAATAGTATCACCTAATGTGTGATCAGGAAGACCAGTGACTTGAGGGTCTTCTTTCTAATTGGAAAAATCAAGAGGCTAATTTAACTATCTACCAATTTTTCTAAGTCGAGATAGTGCACCCTGAGTTGTCAAAATTGATTGGAGAGAATTATGGATAATTTATTGTACATCAAACCCTTGAGGGATTGGTGTCATGGGTTCAGCAGGAATGTCAGGTGTAGTTTTTGACGTAGTGGTTGTATCAGGTATAAAGTTAGGGTCTGAGAGACTACACATCACGAGAGGAGAACAATTATTTGGGGGAGTCTTGCAACCTCCTTGTTCCATAAATGACTTTCAAGCCCTCATTCTAGTGCCATTTATTGATGAGCATATGTGACACACCATCAATGATAAGGGAAGATCTGGTTCAAGGTTGTCTAGCTAACCCAAGTCATTTGGAATAACCTACCCTAACAGGTTTTATGGCTCCATTAGCCAATGAAATTACTAAAGTAAGTAAGAGAGGTAAAACTATATAACTATATAATATTATAAAGTATGTTTAATTTATAATATTATCTGTTAATATATATGTATATATATAGCAGATAATCGTATTATATAAAATATGTATCTCCAACTACAAGATTTGAATAAAACCTTGCGAAAATGATAATGTAATTGACGAATCAAAGTTTAAATAGGATGTAGAATTAAGGAAATCGTTATGTTACTATAAGTAGAAAACAACAACAAGTGAATGAATAATATTTAAAGTGATGTAATTGTAATGAACAAAGCATTAATGTTTGAATTATTTAATCATTATTCATTTGCAAAATAAATATCACAAATAAAAGGAAATTAACTCACCTAATTTTGATCAGTTCTAAACAAAAAGCTCTAAGATATTTTGTCTTTTTGTGTAATGTAAGGTCCTCTTAACGTATTACCAAGCATAAATTGATGGAAAGAAGCAAAGAAAAATATTTCATGAAGTAAATCAAAGAATTTTAAATTTCGAGAGCAATCTATTCTAATATAAAAGGAAAATATAATTTTTCTCATGTAAATTTAAATCATTCAAAAAATTGGAGATGAAATTAACTCCAATAATCGACAATATAACATTCGACGTAAACTCAAAATGTACAGATATATGATTAGCCACAAAGATGATGATAACCAATAAATAATGTACTTCGTAAGAAACAAACACGACATGAATGCATAAGTGTTGAACAAACTAAATTTAGTCTAAAACATATGTTTTCATACCCATAAAATATATGAAAGACAATAATTGAATTCTATAGTTTACATAAGGACAAAAGCCAAAAAGAAAATTGTATTTCATATATTTCTCAAAAATATAAGTCCATTATAATGTCCAAAAGAATTTCCCTTATCCTTCAGAAAGCACCAGTATTTAAACTAAATTCATGATATGGTTCTCCTATCTTACAAGATAGAGACAGATGCATTTTAATAAATTATTTACTAAAAATAAACCAAAAAAATAGGTATGTTGTGACAACCATTCAAAATAGTTACATCATCAAAATATTCTTGAAACTTTTTATTTTAGTGAAACTTGCAAATTTGGAGCATCCCCAACTATTTAATTGTTCCTTCAACCTTTCACATTGATCTCCTTCACAAATGAGAAGAAAAATTAAATTTAATTTAGAAAAGAAATCTAATAAACTAATTAAAGACAATCTATAGAATCTATGATGTTGTAGCTAGTCTAATAAAACAAAATAAAACAATTTCAGCTATAACTAAACAAACCAAACCTAAATTACAAGAAGAATGTTTACCCATTAAACCTTTGAAAAAGTGACATGAGATATTTCTGAATTGATAACAACGTTGAAATTGGTAGAATTTTTTATAATAATATCCCTTGACCTACTGAACCTTTTTCTATCCCTTGGGGGAAATTGTTAGATGTTGGCTCTCAGATCCTCGTTTTCTCTTTCCAATATAAAATTACGAGCCATAAATTGATTTAGCTAAACCTGCAAATAAGGGACATCCTAGTAATACCTATGGATCCAATTAAAACAATCCTCACAATATACCTATTTTAGATTCAATAGTGGGCGAGTATGATCTGAGTTTAATGGTTTATCATGTGCCATAACCCTTTTCAAATAATGTTGTATTCCTGAAAATCCCTCTTGCTCCTTTAGAAATGGAGGCAAGTTAGAAACAAAAGGATATTGGGGTGAACCTATTCTAGTGGCATCAGAACTGGCGTTGTCGACAATGATCTTGTCCTCGATGATAACTATGGGGATAGGTTTATCAAGGTTGTGGTGTCGATTCATGGTCATCCTTGAAATAAGTTTTCCATTCCTTTTATTCTTGAAATGTAAATGAATAACCCTTTGCGTGTTTTTCTTACTCTGTCTTTTGATTTTAATTTTGTTTTCATAAACCTATTTATGTACAGGATCAGGGACGACAAGTACATTATCCCTTAGAAGGCTAAAATAATCCTCCAAGGACTTCTTTGGAATGAATTCATTCTTCCTGGAGGTGACCTCAGCTAATGGACGAGAATTAATAGGGATATCAGGAGGTACTATAGGGTCCTTTTAGATTGGTATTTCAACTCAAAAAATTTGCAAAGAGTGGGATGATAGGAAACGGTAGGTAGACTCACCAATGCACAGAGGTAAAATATTGGTCGAGTCTGGTGGAAATAAAACAAAACCATTCCTAACAAGAAAACCTTGGTAGGTATCTCATATATTTAACAAATGGGAATTTACCAAAACCCAAATTAAACCATGGTGGAAAAGACTAGATTCATAGTTGAGGTTTTGTCTTTGATAGAACCTGGACATGTTCTATAGACTTCTAAGAAAATAAAATGGAAAATTTAACTTAAAACCTAGGAAGACCATCAATATATGCACTTGAAATAAAAACACCAGTCCATAGTGTCTATCACATGTGACAAACTGTTTGATTATCAACAAAATACCATCACAATGAGTTTTAAACAAATGGATGGATTTGCCTTTAATATTATAGCATGAAATTTTGAATACCATAAATAGATGTCAAGGGATAATTTCTGTCTTTAGGTTTTTGAACCAAAGGTCTCCTTCCCATGATAAACCCATGGTCTCTGCTACTAATTCTTCATAAAATTGTAGCTGCATGTCACCTATTTTAGCTCTAGCACCATCAAAAGTCTTGGCAAAAGCTTGGGTGAATTTCAGATTAAAACCCTTGAATGAATGTACAAATTTAACCCAACCACAAATGGAGAGGTTATCTACAACATCGTCCTGATAAAGAAGATCTTGTGAGCCATTCATCTCCACCCTAACTACATGAGGCATTAGCTTGATTGAAATATACTAGAAGGTACAAAATGGAGGAGTCTACGTTCGAACCAACCCAAAACAAATGCTATGTTTTTCATTGTCAAAGGTAACTCGAAACATACGATCTTGGGATGATGATACCATGAATTCCACTCTAACTATTGATTAAAACCCGAACTAGAGGACAAATATACTCAAAAACCTCCACGTCTACTAAGATCTTAATCCTTGATTACGAAGCACCATCCAAATGATGAAATGAATGCAATTTCTAGTGAATAGGACATAGATGTAATGGTTTCGGAGCATGACCACTAGCTAGGTACTATAGTAATTAGATCATGACATAATAGCTAAAGGTTGCATTTAGATCATATGTTAATGTCATAGTCTTAGAACCAAAATCGTGAAGGGGTAAAGAAACAACATAATACTATTGGAAATCGATCAAGGAATAAGATGAATCAAATGCAATTAGGTTCTATCCTAATGTTGTAGAAACTTTTCACATAAACCTGTGTTCATCAAACTTAAATGTTTTGATATTATAGGTGTTTTAAAGTCTGATTTAGTTTTGTAAAGAGAGAAACCTTTAGAGTTTATTTAATGTGTTTTTACAAAACGATTTAAATTTCATGCTTGATAGTCATGAAATTGAAATGGGTAAATGAGAAGCTTATCGATAAAATAGAACTCAAAACAAAAAATGGTCAATCAAGCAATTCTTGAAAAATCATAATCAAACTCTTTGTAGACAAAAATAGGCAGCTAATAAAACTTATTTTTCCAATCTTGCATTTCAAATATCGACGAAGCGATATGAATATTTGGCTGCCAACAAGGCTGTACGAATGTACTTATTTAAATGAGTATATTTTACTACGTGAGCATACCAACCCATATTCACTAACATGTATCATCAATTTTGTTTTAAAAGACACTAATTTCCCTCATATATGCATAAATAAAAATATTTCAAGTAAACAAAATAAAATAAGAGAGATGGTGAAAGGAAATTCAAATTGGGAAATGCATGTATCTTTGTTGGGGCTATGGACGCTCGCTAGTAGTAGAGCAAGGCCTGTGATGTTGGGGTGTCTCTGTCGTGGCTATGGACATGATATGGATTTATGAGCAGAACGGAATCAAAACACAAAGTTATGATATTAACACAGATACATAGTGAATAATAATAAAGATACAATAAAACTTTACTTATATTAAATAAGAAATATGTTGAAACTGTAAAATGTCAAAACTTGACTTCTATTAAATAATAACAAGCTTGCTAGAATGATGGCATCTTATCTCTGAGAAGAGATGTGATAGCTATGCTCATTCACAAGAATATGACTACAATGAGGCTATGAAATAATTTTCACAATAAACATGAATGAAAAAACCCTATGCATCTAAAAACCTAACCCTAGGAGATGACACATCAAATATCATGTGGGCCCCGTTGGGGTAAGATGGTACATCAACTTCCTAGGGTCATAAATTTTGCATATGATCTCCATTTTAGGCACATGATAGCCCATTGGAAATGTCTATGCAAGGAATACACATTATTCCATCAAAATATGACTTTGTCTATAGTTTGACTATGGATATCCCTAAAGAATCTATCTAGGGCCTCAAAACAACCCTGGGAGTTCCAGACCCTAAAACTAGGAAAACAAATCCCAATACGAAAACTAAAACTTCCAAGAAGAAATATGTGAGTGAGACAATTGGAATAGGTGGGTGGCCACTAATATCAAATTGGATCAATCCTCCCTCCTTGTGAAGCAATGGTCTCCATTGTGTTGATTTCTCCCATAAGATAAGGAAATTTTTGCTGAATTTGGCCCTGAGTGAACCGCTTGCCTTAGTGCAAGAGATGCCCTGCTTAAAAAACCCAATAAAGATGGATCCTATGTTGGAGAGCTCCCTTGACCTGTGTGCCCATGATATGATCAGTATATGACTATTCCATGTAGTCATGGTTGAGCTTTGTGAGTTTCAATTGTTCTACTAGCTCTAAGGTGTTCAATAGTGGTGGAAAATATGGTCGAAGAAGGTCCACATTAAATACTGAAAGAAATCCAAGGAAGGGGGAAATGTTGAGCTCAAAATAAATCTCACCCAAAACCTTCATGATGGTGTGAGGTCCATATCCAAGTGGATGAAGCTTCCGATGGGGCCTGATAAGGCATTATTTCTACAAGTGAAACCAAACTCTATATCCCACCTGAAACTTGTGTGGCACTCAATGTTGATCATGGCGCTTCTTGTACTTGATATTGGACTTCTCTAAAATATCTTGAACCTACTGGAGGATGTGCTATATCCTCTCAATGAACCTGGTATCTTTGTCGGCTTCATTTTGAGCATGGGATGAGTCCTCCTGGGTGGATGCAAGGGGTAGTGCAACATTCATGCGACCCAATAATTGAAATCCCAATCCCACCTAAAAGGGGTTGTCGTTGGTTGAGATATCTAGGGATTTTTTGTAGTTGTGATAAACATAGGGAAGACTCTCAACCCATGTGCGGTGATGTTTGGAATTCTACATGTACAGGATATGAAAGATCATCATGTTAACGACCTCAGTTTGACCATCCATATAGGGGTGGAAGGAAGTGGATTTTGTGAGCTTGGTATCCAAAAATGAACATAGGCTTGATAAGAATGTGTTGAGGAAACAAATGTCTCGATATGGGATGATGGTTTTTGGTATCCTAAAATTTATGCATAGTCATTCAAAGAAGATATTTTGATTTGCCTCTTCTATGATGCTCTTCTTACAAGCGGCCATAATCGTCATTTTAGAAAAATGATCAACCACCACAAAAACAAAGTCATTTCACCCCTTGGTTAAGGGAAGGCCTAACTTGTAGTCCATCGATATGGATTCCTAGAAAATTTCAGTAGTAGAAAGAAGGGTGTACATGCCTTGTCTCTTAATGGATGGTTTGGTAATGGCGCAGCAAGTGCAAGACCTAATATACTTGTTGATGTCATGTTGAATTTTAAGCCAATACAAATTTTGTTGCAACACCGCCACTATATTTTCGACATAGAAGTGTCCTGCCACCCGACTGTAGTGGGATTCCCAAATCATCTTCGCTCACTCTCTTCATGGAACACATAGATTCCCCAGAGGGAAAAACAACTGATCCCGAATATGGAAATCAGTGACAGGTGTGTTTTCACCCAACATATGGTAGGTGGCGGATAATTCAGGATATCTCTCATAGATTTGGGGGCACCCAGAGGTATTGTGGCCACAAGAATTTATCATCATCATGAGTGTTGCATATAGAGGGTGGATGAGGCAATCAATGATTGAATGGTGATTCATGTCTTATACTTGATGTTTATATGTAACTACTACAATTATGTGGACCACTTATGATGGCGATCATTTTGTGATTTTCCCCGTGTCTGCATGAACTGCAATGACTTATGATCGGTGTGGATGACTGTATCCTTCTCGAAAATTCAATGCCTCCATTGGTGGTAGCCTTGCAAAATGGAGTACATTTCTTTTTCATAAGTAGGGTAGTTATGGATAGCATCTGATAATGTCTCACTATGATAGGCCATGTGGTGTTTGTGATGAGTGATAACTATGCCCACAATATAGTTTGAAGCATCCACCTCTATCTCAAAGGGATATTGTAGGTCGGGTAATGATAGAATTGAGGATGCGCACAAGCGCTACTTTAAATCATCGAACACTTATTATTGTGATAGGAAACACATGAAATTATCCTTACCACCACCCTTCGTTACTTAGCTGAGGGCCCATGCAATATGGGAGAATCCCAACATAGAACTGTGATAGAAATTGGCAAGGCATAAAAGGATCCAAAGTTGAATGAGTGTGGTTGGGGTTTTCTAGTCACAAATGACCTGGATATTGGTGGGATAAACATGCACCTAATGCTCATCAATAATGTAGCCTAGGTATTGGACCGTGTCCATGCTAAAGGAAAATTTCCCCAAATTTTCATATAACTTATGCTATCGTAGAGTGTGAAGAACCCACTGAATATGCTGCAAGTGTTCCACCTAAGTCTTGTTGGATATGAGAATGTCATCTAGATACACCACCACAAAAGAATTGGTGAAAGGCCACAAGATATTGTCCATTATCCTCATGAAATTTGTTAGGGCATTCATCAAACCAAAGGGAATGCCAAAGCATTTGAAAAGACCTTCTTTGGAATTGAAGGAAGTCTTCCATACATCTAACTACTCTATTGGGACTTGATGGTAGCTAGAATTCATATCAATATTACTGAATTATTCACCCCCCTTGATCTAGCCAAGGATATCGTCGATTATGGGAATCAAGTACCAATTTTTGACTGTGATTTTATTGAGGGCCCGATAATTGATGCAGAGTCATCGGGTCCCATCTTTCACCTACATAAGAAGGATTGGGATTCCACATGGTGATGAGATGGGTCATATGTGCCCATTTTGGATCACTTCTTGGATCTGAATGTTGATCTCATTTTTTCTAACAGAGAGAGGTGATAGAATGTCCCATTGGGTAGTGGTGCATTGGGGGTTAGATCGACTAAATGCTTGACCTGATAGTGTAGAGGTACCCCAGTGGGCGAGGAGAATATGTCTTTCTATTCTTCCACAACCTTGTCAACTTGATTCTACTGAATGGAGAGATCAGTCGCAGAGGCCATGGATGTGATTGCAACCTTTTGATCACTTTGAGAGTGAGTCATGAAGAATAAAAACTTATGATCCTGAGAGATGACCTTCTTGCATTACTTGGAAGAGATCAAGGAAATAGAAGTAGGTGGGACTACCGCGGGTATGCTATACAATTTCTTGTTAAAAGTAATAATAACACTACAATTCCTAGACTCACATACAACATGACATTTCCATAAATAAGGTTGGCCCAAAATAACTTCACAAACTTCAACGGGAGCGACATCACACAATACCTCATCTTTTAATGGATTTATGTCATAGGATAAGAGACATTATTGGATGACACAAAGATCCATTCCTTGGTGGAGCCATCCAATAGTGTATGGATACAGGTGCGACATTGTCAACAGGGCCAACCGCTTGATGACCTCTACTGAGATGAGGTTCTTCTAGCTACCAATATCAATGATGAAGTGTAGTGGAGTACACTTCACCCACATATGTGAATGAAAGAGACGATTACCTTCCTCTGGCTCATCGGGTTCAACATGATAGATCTTGTTGGCAAGAACGATGGCATTGGGTTCCATGCCAATAATATGTCTCCCCTTTTTCTATTTATAAATTTGATTCAGAAGATGTATCTGATTCATAAGCTTTCACCTCCGTCACTAATGAATTCTTTGAGCGGAAATCAATAGTGTTATGCGAGGGTATCTTATGGAAGTCGCACAACTTCTAGTGTCTTTCTTCATCTTTCCATTTTCCTTGTTTATTTATAGATTAGACTAGTTGTCTCGAGGTTGTCCATATTTAATTTTCCCTTTTTTCTGTGTGTTGGGGCTTCCCTTGCCCTGCTTTTGTTGTGAGGGGTTCCCAGACCCAAACTGTCGTATCTTTGTTTAAGCTTCTACTCGATTTTGACAACATATCAATAGGTCACACCCAAGGAAGAGATGTACATAAACTCCATTTCTATCTGGATGTATCTATGTAGACCTCGGTGGTACTTGAGCACCAGATGTCACTCAGAAATATTTGATACCCAACTTGGTACCCAAGGTATGGAAGACATTGGTGAACTCTGGTATTGTTTAGTCTCTTCCGTGTTGCAGTGTGATCCATCTTGTATACAAGTCGTCATAACTTTCAACAGGGTAGTATTGTTTCTTAATAACATCCCTAAAGGAACCCCAAGTGGGTGAAACTACAAATAATGTGGATCCCTCCACTTCCTTTTTCTCAAAGAAAGTCTACCACCCACATTTGACATGGGGGATGACCTTGAGGAGCACAAATGTAATATTTTCTCTATCGAAAAAGTTATGGACAAACAAATACCCCTATAGAAGGATTAACCATTTATCTATGGAATCTGTATCTATTTCACCTTCAAATATAGGAATATCAAAATTGATTTTTACCTTGAAGGGGGTAGTTTCTCCGCTTGAGGTAGATGCATCACTTGTCGGTAGTCATCAAAGGATTTGTGCAAATTTTTCCATCATCGAGTTCCTCTGTCACTCGAGAGATTCCTCGAGTAACATTTTTAAAGGATCTCATGTCCCATCGTCTTTATTTTCACCGATCATGGAAGGTTTCCTAGGCATGTGAGAGCAGTTGTCCTCAACGAAAAAATGCTCGAGACCCAAATCTCTATACCTTGACCTCGTTGAGGACATGCACTAAAAACAACAAGGATCAAACTTCTTTGATACCACTGATCCATATTGATGAGTGGAAACGAAATGAATACACCCAGTTATAATATTAGCATAGAGACACAATGAATAATAACAAATATGCAATAAAAATTGACTTCTATTAAATAAGAAATATGTTGAAACTGTAAAATGGAGACTGAAACAAGCTTGCTAGAATGGTAGCAACTTATCTCTGAGAAGAGATGTGATGGCTACACTCGTTTGCAAGAAGATGAGTACAATGAGGCTCTCAAACATTTTTACAATAAACATGAATTCCAAAAGGATAGACATCCAAAAACCTAACCATAGGAGATGATTCACCAAAAGTCATGTAGGCCCCCGTTGGGGTAAGTTGGTACATCAGTTTCCCAGGGCCATAACTTTTACATATGATCTTCGTTTTAGGTGCATGATATACCATTGGAAAGGTCTATCCGACGACTACACATTATGTCGTTAGAATCTAACCTTTTATACAAATTGACTATGGAGAGCCCTAAAAATGTTGTTTAGGGCCTCAAAATGACCCCGAAAGTTTAGGACCTAAAAACTAGGAAAACAATTACCAATATGAAAAATGAATCTGCCAAGATGAAATTTGTAAGTGATCGAGTGATGCAGGAGCATCGCCAATGTAAAGCGAGCGTGGGGCAGACACCAACGCATTTTTGGCACATGTTAAATTGTTTGAAATCTTTTTAAGTTGGATGTGCCAAAAATAAATGAAACAATTAAGAAAGGGCGTACGATTAGATTGTAATCAGACCTTGAGCGTCCTGCTCTCATCTGAAGGACTAAGGGGCATTTAAGTTAATGAATGTAGGTAGGTATCTTTGAATTCTTAGATTAGACAGTTTTAGGAGTCAGAGGGAAAAAGGATATAGACACCCTCCCTTATATTATTGTAACAATTAGCAGCATTATGAGAAGAGAGCATAGGAGAGTAGAAGTAGAAAAATGTGTAGAAGAACCCATGTACAGAAGCTCTGATATTAATATATGAGGCTTGATTTAGAATCATGGCATTCAACTACTTTCTGTGTATGCATCATTGAATGTTATGCTCATGATTGTTTACTCTCTGTTATGCATTTGCTTTGATGTGTGAATGTACAATTTCATGTTGAATGTCTTAAATTTGAAGAGAGGGAGAGTAAAGGAACGAGTTTCAATTGTTTCTTTGTTTGAGAAAGAGTCTTCCTGCAAGGAGTGCAGTGAAATTGTCCACAAGGTGTGCATTGACAGAAGTCGAATTTCATCTCTGAAATCTCAGGAGAGGTAACGATGTTCTCATTCTCGCAGAAGTGCAAGTTGAGAACAAGAGCCGTGCAAGGAGTGCATAGGCCGAGCGAAGTCTCAAAGTTTTCAGTCTGAGGAAACTGTTGAAAGACTACTATCACAGAGAGTGCGCAGAGTCGAAGAAATTAAATACTCGGAAGTATTTGACAAATTGCTGGAAGGAGTGCGTGCAGGAGTCTTTTTGAAGACTCTAGGTTGTGGTAAAAGCTCAAGAGGGCTAGTGCCTTGAATTTTCAGAAGGAGGCACGGAGAAGGTGTTTTGCAGGAGGACAAGTTCTGTAAGATAACACTTTATTCTTTTTGCAGGAATCATGTAATGATCCCAAGCCATTATGCAAGGATCATCATTGTTTTGGTGTCTTTTTAAAACTTTTTCCTGGTTGTGGTATTTCGTCAAACACTCTGTTGATCTACTCTTTAGATGTGTTTATATGTGTGTATGCATCAAATAACAGAAAGAGATAACCATGGAACATACCTCAACCATATGCAATAAGATAGACAAGCCAAAACATCTCAATTCTTCTTCATTCATAAAATAGAGAAACTTGCTACAGTGAAGATGTCAATCTGGAATGCTCAACAGATGGCCAAGAAGATAGACAATAGATAAGAGCTGCTAAAAAATTCTCTCGCTAATACAACAGATGCCTCGAAAGGCTGAATAAGAAATGAAGATCAATACAAGCAGATCTGAATGCCAAACTCTCCAGCTGAAGAATGCCACGCTCCAATAGAAGGCTAAAACCCTCAATAACTCGGCCCTTCTGCCAAGAGTGTCCAATTACCCTAAGAAATATCCCAACTGATAGATCGGGTGATGGTAAGAACAACCCAGGTGTCTGAATCTCCAAGATCCCTCTCAATCTCTGTAGATATGAAATCCCCCACTGAATGGTGCACCCCACTAGATCACTAAAGCCCTAGATAATTCGACCCTACTGAAGGAGGCCTCCAAATGCTCTGAAACTCTCCAAAAATATAGATTGGGACACTGCAAGTCACTAGGTGAAGTCTCAGGTTCAGATCTGAAGTGTAACCCCTCCAAACAGACTAGATCTGGATCTCAAAAACGCCCTCCTTCTCTTCAATTCGCCCCACTGCTCAAGAAATAATCTGAGCCATAAAACTATCTCAGAAATCACTAGATCTGATTTCCAAGGCCCTATAATGAAAACCCAAGTGATAGAATCCTCAACGGCCCTGCCAATCTCCTATAGCGAATCTCTCTCCAAGGATGGTGCGCCTTCCTTGCTGGAAACCCCCAATGGTGTGCCCTCCTCCTCTTCCTGTGCATGTGGCTATGTAGAACCTCCTGCACTGACGTAGATCTGACTAGAATGGTGTGGGAGAGTATTGCATCTCTGAAACCAATCTTGGGACAAGCTAGGTGGAATATGTCACCACCGAATCGTCCTCTAGGGTTTGTTAAGTCAAAACCCTCAAAACCCCCAAGAGATGGGCTCACTAGCTAAAGTCGGATATCAAACTGATAAACATACATGAATAATGAGAAGAGGCCCTTGCCTTTCCTTTATACTTTTGGCTCACCTTGTCCCTCCAAAGTGACTTTCATTTTATTAATATTTAATTAATTAATTAAATCACTTTAATTAATTAATTAACCTTTTTACCTCTGAAAATCTCCTTATCTCTCCTTGTGGCTTCCCTACCCACTGAAAGTCACTTCTAGCCATCCCATCCTGTAGTGTTGATCCTCCCGATTCCAATGAGTTATTACACTGAGAGGTTCCTCCAAGTAATGTACCCAAAATGACCTCTTTACTGATTTTAATTAACTTATAGCTCAAAATAGTCAAAATCATGGAAATCGTCAGAATGGAACGAAACCAAAGACAACCTATGCAGAATGGCTCATAATGATGGAATATGATGATCAATGCAACCTGGACCCCACAATGCCTCTCAAATACCCTTGTACTCACTATAAAATCCATCTGGCTACTCTGGTCATCATAAGTCTTTGCATTGTGATGATGTCCCAAAGTGGGGACATTACAAATCATCAAGGAGGGAATTGATGGTTGGAATTCTCCGAGGGGAATTCATGAAGTCCCGAGAACCATCAGATCTTATAGAGGACAAAGGAGGTTTACGGAGAGTGTGTTTTTGTTTAAGATCAGGGGAGAATAGAGCCGTAGGATCTGAGCCAACAGGGGTCGTCAGATCACTCACGTATTCGTATCTCAGGGTTTCCTGAGTTGGAGAACCGAAATCCTTGTAGTGAGATTCCCAAAATCATGAAAGGCGAAGTCCCAAAATAATGAGAGAATCTGAGCCACTCGCTGGAAGAAACACAGGTGTCACGAGATCCTTTCTATCGGGGATTTGAACATCGGGGTGCAGAAGAGGAAGCCCTTCAACTTCGCGAGTAGTGAAGCTGCGAAGATAATCAGGACCATTCATTTGAGAGTGGACATGTGGCGTATTTGTCGATACGGAGGTCAAACCTTTGTTGACCATTTCAAGGTTTCGTGAGTCAGAGATCTGAGAGAACAACATCCAGATTCGCTAAGTCTGAAATTCCAAAAAGGCGGGAAGTTCCATCGTGGGACCCATGTAGACGACATGTCAGAATTTTGCCATTTCGTCATATCAGAGGGTAAGAGGTCGAGACTCTTGTCCCGAAATTTATGACTTCGTGAAACCATGAGAAAATCACAACCATCTGTTAGGAGGAGGATAGGTGGCTGAGATCTAGGGATCTCACGAACTCGGGAGTTCGCTGGGTGAGAGTCCAAAGATTGGGTGCTCCAAGTCACGAGGAGCATAGATAGTCGTTGGATCTAGAGAATGGGAGGAACATTGGATCAAGAACCCCATTGAATTTTGCGTGTTCGTGGGTTCGAAGGTTGAGAGGATTTGCTTTTAATTACAAAAGACGTGAAGTGTTGAGAATCGAGGCATGGAGGTAACACATGGAAGAACCACATAGTGGGCCTAGGAAGTAGGTCGGCGGACACACATCACACATTTGGAGGACTCAACACCCCATTGACCTCTTGCGTCTCGGGGACTCGGTAGATAAGGGAATGAAAGTTCAATCCTTCAATTCATGAAATCACAAGTAGCGAGAACGAGAGGAGAAAAGTCAACATCTCCTCTCGGGGGTTTGGGAAAGAAAGGTGCCAAGGTTGGACCGTTGGACTCGCGAAGGCGAGAGAGGTGAGAAGTGCTAGCGCTTAGTCTAGTTGGTGGTCCTGCAAGGAGGGCACTAACGAAAGAAAGGCCTATACCCATTTCGCGATCTTGGGTATCATGGATTTGAGAAGAAAGTGTCGGGAGTCACGACTCGCGAACTCGTGATATTGCGAGCTGCGAAAAAAGGACCCGTGGATCGATTAAATTGGAGATTCCAACAGGAATCCGAAAGAGCCGATCCAGCTCAAAAGATAAAGGTTTAAAGAATGATCCTGTGAGCGGATCTCAGTCCCGAAGGCCAATAGTTCTACGTCTGTTTTTGGTATCAAAGCCTGACTCTGTTTGTATACTTCAGAGAGGGGAAGCGAGAAGGAAAATCTCATCCATGCCGCCGAGAAGAAGAGACAAAAAAACACCTGATCCATAAGAGGAAAGGGAAATTCCAAGAGGAAGGGGTAGGTAGGTTCCAAATCCAGCCATGGAAAGAGAGATGTGTGACATATGTGCCAGACTCGAGGATATGGAGACAACACAGAGGTGCACAGCTGGTGTTGGAGATGTCAGTGAATCTGAAAGTGAAGATGAAGTTAGACATTAAAGAGAAGAAGTTATAGCAGAAGATGCAGCAAACGAACACATGATTAGGGCTGTTGTAAGAATGGGTGCTAAGAAAAAAATGGATATTCCAGTATATGAAGGAAATCTCGATGTTGAAGAGCTTCTAAGCTGGATTAGAGCTCTGGACACATATTTTTACTATGAAGATGTTGAGGAAGACAAAAAGGTCAAACATGCTTTCACAAGACTTAAAGGACATGTAGCATTGTGGTGGGATGAGCTACAAGCGAACAGACATTGCAAAGGCAAGAAAAAAATCAAGAGTTGGGATAGGATGATCGCAAAGATTAAGGTGAAATTCATTCCCAGGGACTACCAAATTTCTCTGTTTTGGAGAATGTAGAATTTGAGACAGAAGTTGATGATGATGAAGGAGTACACTGAAGAATTCTCTAGGTTGAACATTAGGGCAGGTCATCGTGAAAGTGACGATGAAAAGGTTGCCAGATATATGAATGGTCTGAGATACAACAATCAGGATGAGATGAGCATGATGACCATCCGAACAGTGGAAGATGCTTAGCAGATGTCTCTAAAAGCTGAAGAGAAGCTGAGATGAAAACAAGGTCAAAGAGGCTGAGGCAGAGGTCAATCCAGAGGTAAATCAGTTGCCCAGCATAGAAATTAGAAACCCAAGGAAGAGTGGAAGAAACCTTAGACTCAAACTGAGAGAGGTGGAATCTCACAGAGAGGGAAGCATACCGAACAGAAAGGTCAGTATGTTGATGGAACCATTTTTCCTCGTACCAAAGGTAGACGAAGAGGAAGAGGTGGAGTGGTAAAATGCTTCACATGTGGAAAGAATGGACACAAGTCTTATGAATGTCTAGATAATAAGAAAGAAGGTGGTGACACTCACATCACCGAAGCACAGAGGTGGAATGTTGAGGCATAAGATGCTGAAGGCGGAAGATCGTTGATGATGCAAAAAGTTCTCTTAATTGCAGAGAAGGAGGTGGAGAATCTAGTGCAAAGGAACAGTCTTTTCAGACTTCTTGCAAGACCAAGGACAGGGTATGCAAGGTCATTGTGGAAAGTGGTAGCACAAATAATCTCATTTCTACAGATATGGTAGAAAAGATGGAGTTGGAAACTGTTGAACATCCAAGCTCATACAGAGTTTCATGGCTACAAAAAGGACATCAGGTAAATGTCACTAAACAATGTTTAGTTGAATTTGAAATAGGAGGTTATAAAGAGGAAATACTCTGTGAAGTTATTCCCATGGATGTTTGTCATCTATTGCTAGGTAGACTGTGGCAATATGACAGGAATGTGATTCATGATGGGAGAAAGAACACATACACCCTAGATAAAAATGGGAGAACTCACATGTTGCTTCCAATCAAAGATAAGGAGGTGAAACCTTAAGTAAGCAACACTGTACTTCTCATGAGTGGGAAGGAACTTCTTACAGAGGTTAAGAAGAAGGAGGAACTGCAATTCATTGTGGTCAGGAAGAATAATTTTTTTTTAACCAGTACAAGGGTAGATGATTTACCGGAAGAGGTTCGGAAACTGTTTGAAGAGTTTGTTGACATAGTAGTGGACGAACTACCTCGTTTGTTGCCACCGATCAGAAGTGTGAGTCATCATATTGATCTCATACCTGGAGCTAGTTTACCAAACAAAGCAATGTACAAATTGACGCCACAGGAGAATGAAGAAGTCAAAAGACAGGTCCAAGATTTAATGGACAAGGGGTTGATTAGAGAAAGCTTGAGTCCATGTGTTGTTCCGACAGTGCTCGGTCCGAAGAAAGCCAGAGGCTGGAGGATGTGTACTGACCCGAGAGCGATTAACAAGATAACCATCAGGTACAGATTTCCATTTCCAAGGATGGATGATTTGATGGATTGCTTGAGTGGGGCCAATTTTTTTTCGAAGATTGATTTGAAAAGTGGATATCATCAGATTCGTATGAGGGAAGCTGATGAATGGAAGACAACCTTCAAGACTAAGGAAGGGTTGTAGGAATGGCTTGTTATGTCATTTGGCTTAACGAATGTGCCAAGTACTTTCATGAGGTTGATGAATGAAGTCTTGAAGGATTTCATCGGAAAATTTGTCATTGTGTATCTTGATAACATACTGATTTTCAGTAAAATAGAGGCAGAGCATCTAAAAAATTTGGCTACAGTGATGAAGAGGCTACAGCAAGAGAAGTTGTTGATAAACATGAAGAAATCCTCATTCATGAAGATAGAGCTCATTTATTTGGGTTTTGTTATTTGTACAGATAAGTTGAGGATGAATCCAGATAAAGTGGAGGTGATTAAGAATTGGCCATCGCTAAAGAGTATCTTTGAAGTTCGAAGTTTTCATGGATTGGCTAGTTTCTACCAGAAGTTCATTAGGAATTTTAGTGGAATTAGTGCACCGATGATAGACACAGTGAAGAAGAGACACAAGTCCTTTCACTGGACAAAAGAGGCTGAGAAAAGTTTTAATTTGTTGAAGAAGAAAATCACGGAACAACCAATTTTGGTGTTGTCGGAATTCAAAAAGACATTTCAAGTGAAATGTGATGCAAGTGGATTTTCAATAGGGGCATTCTTGAGCCAAGAAGACAGGCCGATAACATACTTCAGTGAGAAGCTGAATGAAGCGAAAGTGAAATACTCCACGTATGACAAGGAGTTCTATGTTATTATCCAGGCATTGAAGAAATGGAGCCATTACTTAATCCCTAAGGAGTTTGTCTTATACAGTGACAATCATGCTTTGCAATTTGTGACTCAACAGGAGAAGTTGAATCAAAGACATGTTAAATGGGTTGAATACATGTAGAACTTTACTTTTGTAATTAAGCATATTTCTGGAACTGCTAACAAAGTTGTTGATGCTTTGAGCAGGAAATGTTTGTTGTTGCAGGAGTTCAGAGTCAAAACAATGGGTTTTGATGATCTCAGGGACATGTATAGAGATGATCCAGATTTTAAGGAGGCGTATGAAGCAGCTGAGAATCCAATTCTCAGGGACAGAAGCCAATGGATAGAATACATGATCCAGGAAGGATTATTGTTTAAGGGTAATCAACTTTGTATTCCAAAATGCTCCATGAGGGAAAATTTGTTGAAGGAGAAACATAGTGGAGGATTGGCCGGACATTTCGGTCATGATAAGACATTCTCAAAGATAAATGAGTCATATTATTGGCCAGGAATTAGGGAAGATGTCAAAATATTCATGGACAGATGCAGAATTTGTCAGCATTCAAAAGGGAAGAGGTAGAATGCAGGCTTTTATCAATCGTTACCCATACCTGATAGGCTGTGGGATGGAATAAGCATGGACTTCATATTGGGGCTGCCAAGAACACAAAGAGGGTTTGACTCGATATTTGTAGTGGTAGACAAATTTTCTAAGATGACACACTTCATACCGTGTCAGAAAACCAGTGACACAACTCACATTGCAAATCCGTTTTTCAAAGAGGTCATTCGACTTCACAGCTTACCAAGGAGCATAGTTTCAGATCGAGACACCAAGTTCGTGGGGCACTTCTAGAGAAACTTATGGAAAAAGAAAGGAATGAACTTGTCGTTCAGTTCATATTATCATCCTCAGACGTATGGATAGACAGAAGTTGTGAACATAAATTTGGGAGACTTGCTGAGGAGCTTGGTGATAGAACACCACACTCAGTGGGACAATATTCTGCCATAGGCAGAATTTGCTTACAATGATTCAATCAACAGGAGAACAGGGCAGAGTCCATTCCAAATTGTTTATGGGATGCAGCCAAGAGGAGTTTTGGAATTAAGATATTCAGAACATAATGCAGCTAGGAGTGCTAGTACAGAGGATTTCATAGAAGCGATGAAGGAACTTCACATCCAGGAGAAAGAGCGATTGCAGAACTTGAGCCAAGAGTATAAGTGGAGAGCAGATCAACACAGGAGACAACTTCAATTTGAGGTTGGTGATTTCATTCTGGAACATATGAGAAAGGAAAGTTTCCCGAAGGGGACATATAACAAACTAAAGATGAAGAAGATCGGACCATGTAAGGTCTTGAAGAAATTTGGGGCAAATGCTTATGAGATTGAATTACCCGATGGGATCAAAATTTCTCCAATATTCAATGTCTCAGATTTGTACCCATACAAAGCTGAGGAAGCTAGAGCAGACAGTGAACAACCAGAGGTTTAGTGGACTAAACAAATGCCAGTTGCAGAGAAGCCACAGATGGAAACCATACTGGACAAAAGAGTCAGCAAGAAGACCAGAAGAAAGGAATATTTTGAATACTTGGTCAAGTGGAAGGGACATCCAGTTGAAGATGTTAGCTGGGAAAATGAAGCAGAGATCCAGAAGCATGGACAGACCGTGCGAGAGCTCCTGGACAGAAGCCCATGAAAAATTTCAAGCGAGGGAGTATGATGCAAGAGCATCGCCAACATCAAGCAAGCGTGGGGCACACACCAACACATTTTTGGCGCATGATAAATTGTTTGAAATATTTTGAAGTTGGATGTGCCAAACATAAATGAAACAATTAAGAAAGGGCGTACTGTTAGACTGTAATCAGACCTTGAGCATCCCGCTCTCGTCTGAAGGACTAAGAGGCATTTAAGTTAATGAATGTAGATAGGTAGCTTTGAATTCATAGATTAGACAGTTTTAGGAGCCGGAGGGAAAAGGGATATAGACACCCTCCTTTGTATTATTGTAACAATTAGCAGGATTATGAGAAGAGAGCATAGGAGAGTAGAAGCAGAAAACTGTGTAGAAGAACCCATGTACAGAAGTTATGAGATTAATATATGAGGCTTCATTCAGAATCATGGCGTTCAACTACTTTCTGTGTATGCATCATTGAATGTTATTCTCATGATTGTTTACTCTTTGTTATGCATTTGCTTTGATGCATGAATGTATGATTTCATGTTGAATGTCTGAAATCTGAAGAGAGGGAGAGTAAAGGAATGAGTTTCAATTGTTTCTCTATATGAGAAAGAGTTTTCTTGCAGGGAGTGCAGTGAAATTGTCTGCAAGGTGTGCATTGACAGAATTCAGAGTTCATCTCTGAAAGCTCGGGAGAGGTAACCTTGTTCTCATTCTCACAGAAGTGCAATTTGAGAACAAGAGCCGTGCAAGGAGTTCGTAGGCCGAGCGATGTCTCAGAGTTTGCAATCTCAGGAAACTGTTGAAAGACTGTTGTCACAGAGAGTGCACAGAGTCAAAGAAATCAAATACTCGGAAGTTTTTGACGAATTTCCGCAAGGAGTGCGTGCAGGAGTATTTTTGAAGACTCTAGGTTGTGGTAAAAGCTCAAGAGGGATAGTGCATTGAATTTTCAAAAGGAGGCTCAACGAAGGTGTTTTGCAGGAGGACAAGTTCTGTAAGAGAACACTTTGTTCATTTTGCAGGAATCGTCAAGGAGGGAATTGACGGTCGGAATTCTCCGACTGGAATTCGTGAAGTCTCGAGAACCGTCAGATATTACAGAAAAGCAAGGAGGTTTACGGTGAGTGTGTTTTTTTTAAGCTCAGGGGAGAATAGAGCCGTAATATCTGAGCCAACAGGGGTCGTCAGATCACTCACGTATTTGTATCTCGGTGTTTCGTGAGTTGGAGAACCGAAATCCTTGTAGCGAGATTCATGAAATCGCGAAAGGCAAAGTCCTGAAATAACGAGGGAATCTGAGCCATTCACTGGAAGAAAGACACGTGTCATGAGATCCTCTCTCTCAGGGATTCAAACATCAGGGTGCAGAAGAGGAAGCCCTTCGACTTTGTGAGTGGCGAAGCTACAAAGATAATCAGGACAGTTCATCTGAGAGTGGACAGGAGCCGTATTTCTCGACACGGAGGTCAAACCTTTGTTGACCATTTCGGGGTTTCGTGAGTCGGAGATCCAAGAGAACATCATCTGGATTCGCGAAGTCCGAAATTCCAAAAAAGAAGGAAGTTCCATCGTGGGACCCGCGTAGATGACGTGTCAGAATTTCGCCATTTCGTCATATCAGAGGGTAAGAGGTCGAGACTCTTGTCCCAAAAGTTTCAAAGTCATAAAACCGTGAGAAAATCACAGTCGTCTGTTAGGAGGAGGACAGGTGGTAGAGATCTAGGGATCTCATGAGCTCAGGAGTTTGCCAGGTGAGAGTCCAAATATTGGGTGCTCCAAGTTGCGAGCGACAAAATCGCGAGGAGCATAGATAGTCGTTGGATCTAGAGAACGGGAGGACCGTTGGATCAAGAACCCAATTGCATTTCGCGTGTTTGGGGGTTTGAAGGTTGAGAAGAGTTACTTTTAATTGCAAAAGATGTGAAGTGCTGAGAGCCGAGGCACGAAGGAAACACGTGGTAGAACCACACAATGGGCCCGGGAGGTAGACCGACAGACACATGTCACGCATTTGGAGGAGTCAACACCCCGTTGACCTCTCGCATCTCGGGGACTCGGGAGATAAGGGAACGAAAGTTCGAGCCTTCGATTTGTGAAGTCGCGGGTACTGAGAAAGAGAGGAGAAAAGTCAACATCGCCTCTCGGGGGTTCGAGAAAGAAAGGTGGCAAGGTTGGACCTTTGGACTCGGGAAGGCGCGAGAGGCGAGAAGTGCTAGCGCTTAGTCTAGTCGGAGGTCGCACAAGGAATAGGTGGATGTCCACCGATATCCACCTAGATGAGGATGATCCCTAGAGGCGGAGAAACACTAGAAGACATGAGAGGGTGCTCATATGTATCTTTACTCTTATACTCCATCATTTGAAGTCCCCTCATACTTGGCCCTATTTTGACACCCTTGATCAGGTGATCATGTTATCGATAAATGAACCTCATCAATCACTGCTTTGAGTAGGATTGAGAACAACTAGAGATTGGACTTCCTATCCTAACCTATTTTGTATGATTACTTTATGCAACATCTAAGTAGATTGAAATCGAGGTTAAGTGGATCTTTACCTTTAATAACCATATTTATCATCGTAGTATGCTTGGATCTTAGTTGTCATCAATTTTATCATTGTTACTATAGATTCATTTATATCTAAAGAGAAAATATTTATTTTCCTGCACTATACTTTATTTTATTAGAGTTTTGATTCCTACATTATGATTTTATCCTTGAATTAGGGTTTTTCTTCATTATTTGTATGTAACTTAGGATTTAAAAAAAAAGGAGGAGATTCCCTTCATTAAATTCTTCAAGAGGAATTTGATTTACAATTTGATATGGATGCTTGTAATGAATATGAATCTATATATGTTAAGAATTCTTTCTTTAAAATGATAAATTCTTATGACTAACTTTGTTGTCTTCCGGAAGAATCTTTCCAACATATATGAATATTTGTAGGTATAGATTTACAAGAACAAGAAAGAGGATATTTATTTCAAGTATGTTATGACTAAGGAGAATATCAATTATAAAAATGACTCCATCTCCCAATGAATAAGGCACATGTCTACCGTTCTTGGTTCCTAGCTAGGAGACACCATCCCGAGTTAGAGCTAGAATGTTGTAATTTGAAATTACCCTATTAAAATTTCTCAAACCCTTATCATTAGGATTCTATCAAACTCACACAAAAATTCCTTAGTCCAAAATGATCTTTACCATTACTTCCAACCTCATTCATTGATCATTTACCCTTGTTTAATAATCGTGTTTCCAAAGCTTGATTGTGTCCCATGCATATTACTCATATCAAGTTATCATATTCATGGATACCATAAACCCTACCTTATAAAGTGTATAATTATTTGGTAGTATATCGAAATCATGTTTTAACACCTATCAAACCCTAGTTAAACTAGACCTAACTTCCTACTAAGTCAAATTAAAATGAAACTTATAACTTATGCCTGTCAAAGACTATAATCAAATTTTATATTATTATATTTGTTTTTGTTATTGAACATTGAAAATATCTTTATATAATACTAGTAACATGGTGAGTATAGATTGAGATTATCCTTTTTAATATTGTAAGTGTATCTCATTAGTTACACAAACCATATATATGCACTATATATTAATAATCATATCTTCATGCATTAAATATATTACTTTATGAACATATTACATTAAATACATAAGGGTATGGTAGTTTGTATATAGTATAGTAATATTATATATATAATAAGCTATATGCATATAATGTTATGATATATATATTATTGATATATTATAAATCATGATTACAAAGTTTGTTATTTATATGAATCAATACATGAATTAATCAGTTATTGTAACTTGTTTTGCTGGCATGGGGCCTCCCGGATATGAAAGGTTATCTTTTTCATCTCGTTTGATTTTAATCACCTTAAAGAGATTTTAATGTAAGAGTGCTGTTTGCCACTGCCACGTGTTTGGTGTAGAGCTTCTCTTATCAGAAAACTTAACTTAAACAAATATTATCGATTGATCCAAATGTTTATGAACCCTTCGATCCTTTTGATACCAAGAACATTATTAAACAGCATGCACTTAGAAGTCTGAAATTACATACAAACCATGGATCAAAGTTGAGCAAAGAATGACATAGTTTATATATATACACTGGTTAAAGCAAATAGCCTATCGTTTTCTCCTCTAGGAAGTATGATCGCCAATAGATACTTACTCTTCTTCTTTTTCTCAATTGCATGTCTATGATGATTGATATATATTCTCCACAGCTCCAAGGGGACATTCTTGTCCTGCAATCTTGAGTAGGTATTTACAGAAGGTTCAAATATTCTCTGGAGGAGATGACCAACTTCAGGCTATGCTTTTTTCTTTTCATGGGGAGAAAGAAACTAAATGATGAACAATGGTGGATTCATCTGTTGCCTATTCAGTTCCTTTTGTTGATTGCATTTTCCAATCACTGATATCAGTATTATAGTGAAAGAACCGGGCCAAGGATATGCCGCGGAGATTCCAAAAAATGTCAACTTCTAATCAAGGCAAGATTAGCATGAAGATAGATCGTTTGGTTTTAATTCCATCAACGCCTGAAGCTTTAAACACATGTAAGAATGGAGAACGCTACTTCTACCAGAACAAAGAGCATTTAGAGTTCAAAACCCTAATTATTCATATCGCACGAGGCCTATAAGCTAGAGGAAGTTGCGGTGATTCAGAGTTTGAGGTGGATTTTGAGTTACTGGTAGGGTTTCCTCCTGTTATTGAAGGATATGCTCATTTGTATAACTTGCTTGTTGTCACCGATAGCTCTTTCTATAGTCATCTAGTTGAGCTTAAGGTCAAGCCCCAGTTTTTTTCTTTACGGTGGTTTCGTGTGCTCTTTGGTCGAGAATTTGTGCTACAAAATATGTTGTTTGTGGGATGTAATATTCTCAGCACCCAACAGCCAGACATCTTTGGCCGAAGATGATATCCCTGCAAACAATATTGCACACTCTCCTTGCAGTGCCTTTATTTCACCACTGGCGGTTTCAATGCTCCTGGAATTAAGATCAACATTGCTTGCGAGCCCAAATGCCACAACATGTTACTCACAAATGAAAGGCAGAAGAAATAAGGACAGAGGAGCATTAAATATGATGAAGTCGTCATTAGGCAGCCATATCGCAACTGCAAGATATAATGATCACCCTGACATATCAAACAAACAAGGATGAAGTTCTTCTTCACTCCGAGATCCACATAAGGTTGTGCAGCATATATATGAGCGCCAGATCCATATCAACAAGATTTGAGTTTTGTCAGAATGGAATTGCATTTACACTCATTTACAAGAATTGGCTTCGATATATCTTTCCTTTTATTATTGATCATTGTGGCCTTAACTATGCTTACATTACATTGAAAGCACTTCCTTTTATTATTGATCATTATGCTTGTAGCCTCGTACAAAAAAATTCAGATTTTCTCTAATTTATCGAGGTAGTTGACTCGTGAAACAATTTTTCCATTTTAAAAATAAATCATTATAAAAAATTAACATTGAAGAAATATGCAAGAGATTATAAGCTATTATGAGATATCAAAAAGAAGAAAAAAAAATAAACTAAAAAAAAGGGAGAAGAAAAAAGAAAGAGAAGGGAGAAGAAAAAAGAAAGAAAAAAAAAGTGTTCGCACTAAGGAGACTTATTCCTTGAGGACACTTGCGGGAAAGTGATCTAGTTATTTATACGACTGGTTGTTTTGATTATGATTATGAGATATTGATTTGATGACATGTTATTTTTGTTGTATTTACATCAAAAAGTGTTATTGACTCGGTTTCCTAAGTGTGTAGGACTCTCAAGGTTGAGGATGTCGAGGCATCGATGAAACTCCTTCAACTCTGGATCGAATCAGGGAGTGGACTGTTAGGGTTTGAATGTTGTTGATGTGACAAATTTACATATGATTAGATATTATGATGTTGATTGTTATTGCTCACATGAGTCATTGATGGATGCAATATGATGATAGCTTGTCGACTAGACTCACATTTGGAGTAAAGTGGTCACGCACGGCAACCAAATACATTGAGGGAGAGGTGTGGCAGTAGCCCTGCCACAACCTACAAGCACTCTCGTTGTGACTTGAATTGTAGGTTAACGATTACCTAGTTCCGGAAGACCCATTATTTCGTGAGGGCAGACTATGAAAGTCGCTCACGATGATTCTAAGGGGCGCAAAATAAGGAAGGGTCCTTATTCCTTAGAGGCCATTAGTCTCCCACAAGATCACGTGATGGAGTATTGATTCCAGGGGTTTGACGTCTACCAATTTCATTTAAGAGGCGAGTGGCACCTTTGGAGCACGTACTGCGTCTAGAAGGGAACATAGCACAAATAAAACAAAAAGAGGCGAGCGACACCCTTGGATAACGTAGTACATTTTGAAGGGAACATCGTGCAAATAAAAAAAAAAGAGGCGAGTGGGAGCCTTGGAGCACGTAGTGTGTCCTGAAGGGCACATCGTTATTTTTAACTTGTGAAGTTAATAAACCTAATGCCTAGAAAACTATGCCTCCTTAGAACGTGGTTGGCCTTAAAATAGATGATGGTATGAGTAACGTTTAATAACTAAAATTTCCCTTAAAAATTGTCATCGACCTAGTGAAATTAAAACCTAGGTCTAAGTAGAACATGTGAAAAAAAAAAACTAAATAGACATGTAGCAAGAAGGGGGGGGGTAAGAATTTCAAACTTTAATTATAAAATTAAAAATTATAATCAAGGATTACATTTATTAAAAGGGTAAATGGTTTTTTTGTCAACCATTACATTCTGTAATGATGATCTTAAAAATATGCATAGACATTCTGACCCAAAACATATATGATGATCTTCAAAACATGTATTACATTCTAACCCAAAACATGTATGATGATCTTCAAAATTTATATTTCTGGCAACAGTTCCAACCAACAATCTCTTCTTCCCTCTCAAACCTGCACACCCCAAAGAAATGAACCCCTTTATCTTCGATGCAGTCCCTTAGGCTATTCCACTTCTCCCCAGTTTCAATGCACTCGACCAGGAAGTTTCAGAGTTGTGGGTTCCGGAACTCCAGTTGTAGCAAGTCCATTGGACTTTCTTCCATCCATGCCTTTGTCATTTAGTTCCTCCAACATCACCTTATTTTCTCTCATAGGTTGGTACTTTTCTAGGTTTTCAACATTCATCATTTTCCTACAATATTTCAAATTAGTGAGCATGTCAGTTCAAAAATTGTGCATAAAATTCCCATTCTTTCTCATATTTTAAGAGTAAATTTTCATAATCCAATACAATACTTATCTCTGCGGTTCATGGATCTGCATCCATTTGGATGTCTTGTTATCTTGGCTCACCATTTTCCCTAACATACCCATTTTGTGCATGACCCCAATAAAGAGCTATCAAAGTCTCATCTTTCTTGTGGTCACTTAGCTTCCACGCTCAGGCTCAAGCATCCCCTTCTATGCTATGCAGTCCCTTAGGTGATCCATATTGCGTGACTAAGGTTCTCTTACACAAGAATATTTCTAGGGAGAGAGGGTTCTCATGTCACAACAATAGCCTTTTCCATGCTTTCCATCTTGCATATCCAACATATCATATGTATTATACACATATAGTCATCATGAGATATCATCATAACCTTTTCAAACATAAATGTCAAATCTGTTTTATACAAGAAAACAAATTTTTCGAAGCATGATATTTCTTCTTATAATGGTTGGCTCTACAGCTGTAGATATTAGTCTTCCTTATGGGCTTACATCCCTTCCATATCCAATACCATTCTACCTCCAATTTCTTCAATTTACATTTGGCCAAAACAATTCATCAATAAATATCAAATCATAATTCCCAAAACTATTTTATATAGGAAAAATAAAACTTCTAGAGATGATCTTCTGGTCATAACAATTTGACTTTTGCAGCAATAGTCATTGGTCTTATTTATGGTCTTACAACACTGCCATATCAAATACCCCTCTCCTCCTCAATTTCAACATTCCTCAACCAAACAAATTTCCACTATCTCATGTACAAGACATATATTCTCATATCAATAATTCAAAACAAAATCACAAAGTGCTCTCAGAATTGTTTACAAATACAATTCAATTACTTCTATAAATCCAACTATCAGTTGGAATAAACTCATCATTACATACACATGTATTATTAGTCACACAGACTTTTCATAATGCCACAATTAATAAGATAACAATCAATGTGCCAATACCCATGGTCACATTTACACAATGCATCCATGTATTGATTACATAATAACACATAACTATGTCATGTATTCCACCATGATGAGTTTGAAAGTCTGGCCAACGATTCAACACATCATCCACACACTTCCTACTACTTGCCTAACTATTTGGTTACCTTCCTTTTCCACCCAAACACAACACCAAGAATACAATCCTTAAGTGTTCTTTAGTGTTGGCAAAGAGGTTTCAATTCAAACATCATATATATAGTAGATACCATCGAGCACTCACATAACGCTATAGCCCTTCTATATCCAACCATATTATGGTCTCACACATGACTAGCTCTATCGATATTCATTGTTATATAAGGAGTATGTCTCATGAATTAACTTGGTTATGATACCATAACCAATCATAACATAATATGCAACTGAAATTTTATCTAATTGCATTCTAGAATCAGCAACACTTACACACTCTAGGCCTTCTGCCATTACATATTGATTTAAATACTAAAAATTAACTGAGGGAATCCTTACCTCGATCCCCTTCAACATGTATGCATCAGCAGAAACTAAATGCAAACTTGTCTGATTGTTACCAGCCTACTTCTTGTTGTCTGACCAATTGATATTTGTATAAGCTCACAAACTTCCCCCTTCATCATTTTGATCACCATTCATGCCATTCTCTTGGGTCTTCACCTCGATTGAAATTATAAGCAACAACAAAAATCCACATATTTAACCCTGTTGTATCAATTTTCCTGAATACATAATCCATCCTTTAGTCATATTCAAACATTATTTCATAATAACAGACTATTCTAAGTTCACGAGAATATTATATGCATATCCAAGCATGTACATATGAAAAATTGCACATCCATATGCACCAATCATTTACTGTCAGCATGCCTACTAATGCATATGCAATTTAACTTCATTGTATTCCTCATGCACTCTAGTGAATTTTTGTTTCAATTCACTTATTTATTTATCTATTTCTATTGTAGTTGGTTTTCCTTGAATTCCTTTAGATCCTTGATGCCTTGTGTTCTCCCATTCTTCTCATCTGCACTATGGTTCCTTGGGTCTGAACACTTTTCCAGCCATGTTCCACGTGACCATTCTTTCCCACTTAGTAGCATTCCCCAATGGAAATCCATTTGCATTAGATGCCACTTTTGAAGTGAGAGAGAATTCCAATTCCCCTGCATTGGCATCTTACTTCCACTGTGAACTATGAATTAAGATTTTAGACAGTAGATAAGTCATATCTAACAAATCATTCCCTAGAACTCCTATGCTTGACACATAGAGATTATTCACACACCACCTCTTAATCTCTTTCTTTCCTTCCACATCAATCTTGAAAGTGTCTACACATATCTACCTTCAAGTCTATGGAGCCTTTCTTTTCCTTTCCATGCCCATTAATGACATTATTCACCTGCTAACTTCATGTACCATGTGAGGATTCTTTCTTTTGTAGTACCTCATCCAACTTTTGTATGCAAAGTCATGCCTCCATGACCGTAACATCTGATCCTATTCTTGAATTGATTTGGTTATACCTCTAATATTGATAAACCTACAAGCAATTGTCTTGTTAGAACTATACATCTCATACAAAAAGTTTTAATTAAATTTACATATACCTTTTCATTTAAATGATAATATTATTCTTTAATTAATATCATTTTTCCTTTTTATATGAATTAACTCTTTTTTAATCATGACTGTGTTTTGGTTCTTTTGTCTTCATGAGTTGATCACAGACATGGATCGACTCATTATATCGTACTCATGCTTCTGTTGTGTTCTGAGTTCACAAGTAGATCATATTATGACCCTTTATCAATTCCCTGTATTATTCTAGTGTTAACTCTCTATCAAATTAAATATTTATGAGGTGCTTCCTTCAAACCATTTACATATGACCAGATGCGCAAAACCATGAGCTTATTGATTTGAGCATTGCCTCTTCTTTTACCTTTATTTCTTAATGCAGACTCCATTCTCCTAAGGCTGTGCGATCTCCCGGTCAAGGTTCTTCAATCCTAAGCTGAATTGGCTCTCTGAAACCTTGATGGTTTCTTTCTGTATCTAAACATAGGCCCTTTTGGCTTCCTGATGTAGTTCTGATGGCCCCCACGACCTTCTCCTTCACCCTTGAGAAAAATCTTAGAGTTGGTGCTAGCTCCTTTTTCTCTTAGCCCCTCCTTAGATGTGACCTTAGGCAGTGACCTCATGCAGATGCGCGATTGTGGCCACACTCAAAGGTGGTTTGGAACCAAACTAATTTTCGCCCTGCAATTCACCTTGAACCACCATGTGTCCTTTTCCCAAGGCCTGCCCTCGACTTTGTAAAGTCTAAGCTTCGTAAGGCAACCGTTGAACTCATGATATTGATGATGCTTCTAAACAAATGACTGCGATCTGCCTCTTAGGAACCAATAGTTTAGATTTGTCTCTCCCAGATCGACGGTTGTGGTTGTTTCGGAATTACAGAATTCAGAATTCTCAAATCTCAAACTTTACTTCCCTTGAGAGACAAGGGATTCTACCACACTTTCTTTTCAATTGGATGGTGGGGAATTACCTCAGACGATCCGGCGATCGACGTTTACTTTGGGTCCTTACCCGAAATCAATAGCTTCATGCCACCTGTTCTCTTCATCTCATTTTTCAGGTGTACTTCGGATGATCCAACAATTGTTGTTTAGTTCTGGTCCTTACCCAGAATCCACAGCTTCACACCGCCTATTCTCCTGATCTGATGGTTCAGTGCTACCTCAGACATTCCGACAATCGATGTTTACTTCGGGTCTCCGGCTCTCCCGGCTTCAGGAGTTTCAAATCTCAACTGAAAACTCTCGGACTAATTTATCTAGAGCTCACGATCTGTCGCCACGTATCAAAATACTATAAGAGAACACGTGGTCCAATCAGGCAGGTGACATGTGTCACGTCCTATCTGAAATTTCAATCGTATTCATGCTCAAAACTTATTGATATGTGGTGCACATCCCATGTGTTGACATCATCCTCAGTGACATTTGCAAGCCACGTCACTTCAGAAATTTTGAGGTGTAAAACACCTCCTGGTGACGTTATCGTGCCCCAACACTTCGACTCTTAGGGCTTCAAGACTTCAAGATTTTCCACACTAGCACACTTCCAATTCTCCCAAACTCTAATTTCCCAAACTGGCCAAACTGCCATCATGTGTCTCCCTTATCAGACGACCCATATTAACCCTAGACTTAGGGACTTCGAAAGTTACCACTACAAGGATCAACGACTACAATTATGTCGGGCCTTTGGACTTCAGAAAACTCAAACTTCAACTTTTTTCCGAAATGCTTTTATCTGAAGCTCACGATCTACTGATGTGTGTTTCCCACAGATAGACAACTACGACCTCTTCGGGTCTTCGTATTTCGAAGAACTCAACTCTTAACCTTCTCTTTTCCCCAAAGTGCGTAGATTTCTGTCGCATGTCCTCTTGGATCCGATGATTGCAATTGAGTTCGGATCTCTGGGATCCATAAATCTCAATTCTCAACTTCTCCTAGCTCGCCTTTTCCTGGAGTTATTTCATCCAGATCACATGATCCATTGATGTGTTTCCTCCTATAGATCAATGGTCCCCAACTACTTGTTCTCTTTGGAGGTTCATCGCTAGAGTACGAACATGTCACATCACTGCATGCCTTTCAATTTATGGGGGCATGCATCGACGATTTGGATTAACACACTTTTTTCCCCGCAATTCTCCCGATGCTGACACGTAAACCCTTGGTGAAATCATGGTTTGGATTGTGGGACCACATTGGGAAATTATCTCCTGTACAACTTGGTTCCCCACAATGCCTTATGTCCATTGATCTCTCTCTCCCATGGGATCCGACGGTTGTGACCTTAACCTTTTCTTCCTTTACATTGAACGACCCATGTTAACCTATCCTCTGATCCAACGATCATGGATATCTCCTGATCCTTCAGTGCGATCGCTCCCGAATTCGAAGGGGGATGGTCACAATCCTTCAAACCCCTTACAACTGATCGCTAACGATCTAACTTTTGCATAGATTTTGCAATGTCATTCCTCTTGAGATTTTCAACTTCACGGTCAGAATTTGATCTCAACCATGATACTCTAACCAATATACCTGAATCATACCGGCCCAATGTTTCAACCAGAAGCTCTGATACCAATCTGTAACATACCCAACCACCTAGAGGTTAGGATACACCAATTAAAGAGGTTGTAACACACCTAACCACTCGCAGGCTAGGCATGTTGCAGTCCCAAGAATCAGTTCTCTGATCTCTGATTCGAAAACAAAGGACTTCTCAACAATGTTAGAAGCATGTACGCCACATGCATAAGACAATATCCATTTCACAGCATAAAAGAGATAAACAATGTTCCATGCACAACAAATAACCAACAGACAAGCACACTAGAATGCATATCTTAGAGATAATTAAATACATAATGGAATACATTAAACAAAAAATACAGAGATCACTTATCTTTGCAAGTAAACGTTCACCAACTAGCTGTAGACCAAGGACATTCCTCCCAACCATAGACATTGTTATTCATTTACTCTCAATAGAAGATCACCCTGATCCAGGGCTATGAATCCACAATAGTTGGCTAAGTAGCTCTCAGGTTTCCCAACCTCACAACAATTCTAATGTCCATCTATATTTCCCCCTATGCCTCCAAAACCCCAAGAAAAGAACACCTTTCTCTTCCGTGTAGTCCCTGAGGCTATTCCATTTCTCTCTAGGGCTCCAGTCCTATTGGTTAGAAAGTCTCCCTACTAGAAATTCCAAGGACTCTCAACTGTGGAGTTCCATTTGAACTTCCATCAAGTTCATGCACACAGGTATCCATTCCCTCTCGGAACGATCAGTAAATCATTACAGCCATTCAACAATGACTCTCCTCTTCCTGCCATTCGTTTCCATGCTCAGCCCAAGAGCACATAAACAAGAAATAATGAGTGAAGAGGAAGAAGAACAAGTGAACCAGTGAGAAGAGGATGAACCAAGGGAAGAACGATCCAAAAACAACCCCCAAGGGATGTTTAAATAATTACATGAAGACAAGAGCCACATGGCCTCCCTCCCAAGAAGCTCATGCAACCCCCTCTTCTCCATAAAATCAATTATGGGTAAATAAAATAATAATAACAAGAATTAGCCCCTCGAGCCCCCTATCTCTTGTGTCGTTGTCGGTCTTGTAGCCAATGCTGTATTTTATTAATGTATATGAAGTGTTACATTTCCTAGGTACTCTAGCCCCTTTTCAACTTTACCGAGTCACCAGCCTAAGTCATATTTATATGATACATTATAGTTTATAAGGGTTAGAACTTGAATGTTAGAGGGGGAAACATAAATAAAAAAGGGGAATGTCTAACTTAGTAAGGATTCTAGCCTTTGGAAATTTTTATTTATGAACTCAACTAGAGGAGTGTTTTTAGGAACGCTTTTAAGTGGGTGAGGAAAATAGACAAATTTTATTAATTAATATAATTGATTTTTTGGTGCAACTTGGGGATCGGGTGACATGTGTACGGGGGAGGTTTTTCCTAATAAAATAAATGAAAAAAGAATCTAATGAGGTTTTGGGAAACTAATTACTTGAAAACTCTATAAAAATGATGGCGGATGAGGATTATGGATCATCTCTGGTTTGCATAACGTTACGCTACAGAGATTTCAACTTGACTGAATTTTAGCTTATAGGAGTTGGGATACCCAACTCGAGTAACGAGTGGTAGCTCGACCTTGAGATGAGAGATGGGAGCTAGAATTCTCTGGTATTGTGTGTGTGACCTCTTTGCGGCTTCAGCGGCTCAGGTGGAAGAACAGTACGGCTGGGAGGTACTAGTGAGGTCTCATCAGTTGGCAAGCGGGATCTGGACGGAGCACACATGTAGGACAACCATAAAGGACTCCAGGCCATCGGTTACGGTATTCTACTGAGTTTAACTTGCAATGAATTAGTTTCAACATTTCAATTTAATTAAGGTAATCGGCTCATTTATTGGATTTCATGTTCGATAATCAAGGATTTAATTTCTGTTGTATGTGATGTTGGATATTCTTAAACTCTGTCTAAAATAGATGAGTAAAGTCATGAGTTAGTTTCAGTTTTCCTTTAATTTGATGTAAATGGTTTTCATTTCTCTTCGATGTGCACGGCCTAAATTTTGCTTAAATAATATTGGATTCCTTCAATTTCTGTGCATAATCGTTGATGTTGTCTCTCCCATCTGTGTGTAATAGTTTGTGGTTGAGTGTTGAGATCGCTGCACACTAAGGTATTGGTGCGTCATCCCATGCGATCCCCTCAAGAGTGTTGCCCTAATGTTGTAATCCAGCGTAGGATAGTTCCAGAGTGGTTCTCTACTCCCTATTTCCGACCCTTATTCTAACACGATTAAGTGCTCAATCCATGGAGCCAATCCAGATCTCTAAACCTGGTTCCATCTGCACTCTGCATTTCAATGAAAGGATCGTCATTGTTGTTTAACTCCTGTCTCTCAAGGTTACAACCCCTTTTCTTACCACTCCCATCTTGGTTCGGGTTCGATTGTGCTACGGGTAAGTAGATAGAGAGGGCCTCATGAAGGGATTACCTTACTTAACCCTTATATCCTTAATTTTTGTTTTAGTCATGAAGTATTCTTCATTACAGTGCGCAGTAGTTAGTGCCCAAGGAAGAACTTGCACGTTTTTAATTCTTGAGCAGAATCGATCATTTTCTGTGCAAGTTCGTCCTCCTTCGGTGTAAGAGATTTCTGGGCTTATCCGTCCTGGGTTAAAGCTCTGACTCCATAATCTGCTCTGTCAAGATTTAAAAGTCCCTTGGCGGTTGTGGAGGGCCATCTCCCTTCTGAGATCCAATGCTCTGGGTGATTGTAATTGACCGCCCAGTGTATGAACGCAAGTGTCAATTGTTTCATGCCCACTCTAGATAAGTCTCAACCTGTTCTTTTCCGTCAATGGCCCTTCTGGCATCACGAACTCAATTCCTCCACCTTCAAAATCAAGGAAACCAACCTCTCAGTCCAGGGATTATGTCTTCTCAGTTTAGAGTCAACCTTAGCGAGCCTCGTTCCCTTAGCGCACCCTATTCTTGCTTTCGTAGTGTTGCCACCTCCCTCATCCACCTGAACCTGACCCCTGATATATCACTACAACCTCGACTTCTGGCTCTGTTGAATCCTTTCTCATATTCGATCTTTCCTTTACTGCTCTCAGAACCTGCCTCCACGACCAACCTCTTAGGATTTCTAGAGCTTTCCGAGTAATACGCCTGTGTGCAGTGGTAAGACCTTCCCTTCACGCCTGCACACATATGTCATACCTGCGCTCACGCCTGCGTACAATTGTCAGTCCTTCCTTCCTCTTGGTCAGCGAACCTCCCCAAAAAAATCGCCCTCAATTTTCCTATCCTATGGAAGCTACTCTTATTTCATGACAGCGTCCTCCTTGCCACCACTCCCTGATATTCTAAATGTGCAGGTTTAATTTGGAATCTTCTAAGTGTTTAATGAGGAGAACTAGTATTCTAATCGGATAGCTAGACGTCACCTTCCACCATGTTTTATTCTTAGAGATCTCTTGTTTTAATTACCCGCGATTTTATTTACCTTTGATTATTTATTCAGTGATTCTTGGTTTATTTCCGCCGAGAGTTTATATATTTTTAGCTACACAACGATTCCTTGTTTATTGCAGAGTTTATAACTAGCACAGTTACAAGTCACTCATGGTTGCTGAACACTGAAATGAGTCTTGGGCATTAAATAACTGCAGAACTTTGTACATTAAATAACGGACACATTAAATAACAGTAAATAATAATTGGAGTAAAAATTGTGACTGGTAAACTTGGGATTTTTAGAAAATGAAATCTTAATCACTCAGAGGTGGCAATTCGCTAGCTATCATAGTAAATTTTAAATATGATTAAGTAAAAGTAAAAAAATAAACATGTAAACGGATGCCTTTAAAATAGTGAAGAAGTTAGTGGTTGAAATCACAACCATTGATTTATTGGAAGGACTAAAAATATTCCAACAATATTTAATCTTGTCCATAGAAAATTGATTAAGTACTAAAAACATATTAAATATGTCCATTATCAATAAGTATACGCCTTTCAATGTAATTACCATGTTTTAAATAGTCTTGGATCACCACTTGAAATATATAACCATCCCAACAAGAGTAGACCGTGTTCAATTTAGGTTAATTAAACAATGTTTTGGAAACTGTGAGAATTTCTAATTAATTAGATATATATATATTTAACCCGTGTTTAATTTATTCGTTTGGATAAAGTTTAGGTTATGTTGTACAATTGTTGATGTAAGTTAACATGATGAGTTAAGTCTTAAGGGTGAATGTTGTAAGTGGGTTTGATAAGGGAAGCACCTTAAGGAGGTATGATCATAATGTGAAAAGGATTTTAAGGTTGTTAAGGTTTGGCTGTAAGGATATCAATAACTAATTTATTAAATTATTTCAATGTTATAAGATGAGTGGAATCTGGGCTTTTTGAGTGGTGAGGGTAATTGGCTTTTTGAGTGGTGAGGGTAATTGTTTGTTTAGAAGACTTTTTATTCTTCATATTGTTGTAAGCGGATGTGTTTTTTTAGTAAAAAGGCATGGAAGGATTTTCTAGAGTAAGGATTGTGAACCTTCTCTTTTTCAAAAAGAAATTGATAGTAAAGTTTTACATGCTAAGGTTTAGGGGTCTTTTAATCTTATGGAACTAGAGAAGTTATGATAAGGTGTAGTAGTTTTGATTAATAAAACCTTCTTTGATAAGATGTATTACTTGATGAATTTTTATATGTTTTAAGTTTGATTGTGGTTGTTACATTGAGCTATGATATAGTCTTGATGTTAAATTTGTTAATTACTTGATGAATTTTTATATGTTTTAAGTTTGATTGTGGTTGTTACATTGAGCTATGATATAGTCCTGATGTTAAATTTGTTAATGAAACCCACCTAAACCATTGCGCAACAAAGGAAACCACATTAGGATCACCTCGTAAGAAAATAAGAATCTATGTGATTGTTGCGTAATTGAAAATGTTCGATTCTAGTTACCCTACGTCCTGTTTATCTTGATTGTGTAGAGTGCCTTCGTTTAGGAGTATTGTTTAAGGTATGAATGTGCAAGGTGGATTTCTCGCATGTTGGGTTTTTGTCGTGATTTAAGGCTTAGAATGGTTGCATTATGTCTTGGTCACTATTACGTTTTCCGCATTATGGGCACATGATTCCTTATGGTTGAATCATTGTGCTCCTTGATGAATAAGCGAATATGATAACCTGGGATTGGGTCATGTGTTTCCTGATGATTATGGTGTTGATTTTGTAATTAAGGTAATGGAAAAATTGGATTGTAATGCATAATTTTGATGATGTTAATTAGATTAATTGTTATGCTCCTTATCTATTGATGTTTGTATTTAATTCAATCTTCTTGGTGAACTATTATGCTCAGATTTTCTTGTATATGTTACTAATGTCTTCGAGTTGAGTTGTTGCGATCGTATTATCATCTTTACTCCCATCAAAATAAAAGAAAGAAAAAATCTTGTCTAACGTCGTTGGTGTCGTAATGGTAGGGTTCGTTACAATTGTTTTAAAAGTGGGTTCTTGAAATTCATACATTTATCATTTTTAAAAAAAATAAGAAGTGAACTATGACATCTACAAATAAAACAATTTCGACAAAATGTCTGTATTGCTCAAAACAGGAAGAGTATGCAAGGGGCCTTATGAATGAAACTCTCCCTTGTCCATATTGTAAAAATATTTTTACTTTAGTGGAAAATCAAGGTGACACGCATTGGGAGGTGAAAATAAAAGAATGAGAGAACCAACTAATTCATTATCAACAACACAACATAAATTTACAATTTCAAGTTGGGTTGGAGAAAATGCTAAAAATTCAAAAAGAAAGACAAAAACAAAATCTTGAGGGAAAATTACTAGAAAAAGATAGACATTTCTTACTTAAAAAATTATAACCAAAAGTTATTGGTACAAATAAATGAGTCAAAAAATAAGAAGCAAAGGGATCAGAAGTGAGAACAAGCTAATCACAATATCATTAAGAAATTAACAGAGAAAAATGAAGAGAAGTGTCCTTTAAAGAACCATAATCAAATCTTGGTTGAACAAATCAAGAAGTTAAAGAATGAGAAGAAATTGTCCAAAAAATATGAAGAAAGATATCGCCTAAGAATCCTTAATCAACAATTGCTTTCACAAATTAAAACTTTAAAGAATGAAATAACGGAAAATTTGGAATCAAAAAATGAAGACGACAAGTCATGAAATGAGGAAAAACGCTTACGTTTAAGGTGACATAATCAAGAATTACCTACCCAAATTAGAAATCTAAAGCATGATAAGAAATCTTTACAAATTGAGTTAGATCGTAAAGAAACAATGACTAAATCAGTTGAAATAGAGAGGATTCTAGTTCAAAAAATCCAAACCTTAGAGAAGGAAACAAATATTGATCCAATTGAATTACCAGAAACATCAAAAGTTGAAAAAAGATCGAATAAAGAATATTCATAAGAGATTTTGGTGCCTTATCGTCATCTAGATCACAACAGTCATTACAAACAATAACAAGGTCAGGAGGAATCTAAACAATGTTTTTCTTACCAAGAACTAAACTACAACATTTAAAAGGAACGAAGACAACATCAACAACTTCTATGGAAGCTTAAAATAAGAAATCATATTTGAACAATCAATCATCAAACAGTTCCAATGAAAGTAGATTTGGAATGGATCACTTCCAAAAAGATGCAACATATTACTTCATGAATTCAAATATTATATCATTGTGTTTCTTCATGTATCACAATTACAAAACAAAAAGATCATGAGAAGTTAGTCTGAGTTAGAAGAAGAGAAAGTTATTTCTCCAATTATTCTTTTAGGACAAATCATTTTTAAGGGGAAGGCAATGCAACATACAAAATATATACATATTAAGTGATAATAATCATAAATAATAATAATAATAAATAGTTATTAATTGTATAAGGGATGAATCCTTTCATGGATGGTCACCATATGTGCCTTTAGGTTCTCTATATATATGGCACTCTCATTGTACATCTATTCATCATATACTATCTATTTTATCTCATTATATACATTCTTCTTCAATATGTTTATTGTCCAGTATGGATTACAGTTATTTATTCCATTTATAATAGATGTCCATCGTAAGAACCAGATTGGTTCTTTTCATTTGTTATGAGTGTGTAAAAATTATGAAGACATGTAATAGCTTTCTCTGCACGATTAGATTTCTTTTGGGCTCTTTTGTTCATTTTTTCATTTGTCTAAAATATTGAGTGATTAAGTTAGGAAGTTATTTTTGATGAATGTTTGACATGTTCAACATTTTTAACTTATTTTTCTTTCTATTTTTCATTAAGGTTTTGATTGGTTGATGGACGATTGAATTTTACAATCTGTATTCCATTGATGGAGAATTGAAAATGTTTGTATTAAACAGTCCATATTGTAAAATTCAACCCTCCAAACGGTTTCAAAAAAAGTTAGTTTCGATTAATATTAGACAATGTCATTATATAAATGGGAAAACTTTGTATTCCATTGTATTACTTTTAAACCAATTGTCATTTTCTGATTTTTCAAATATGTAAATAACATACATCTATGGAAAAATTCTTTGAAACTCATCTTTAGATTTATTAATAATATTGTTCCAAAAACGTAAAAAAAAAATTCAATATGTGTTTTGTTTTTTGTACTAAACTTTCATCATGTTTATAATTATTTTTCTAAATGGTTCTTTCTTATAATTTTTCCTTCAATATATATGAATATCTATTTAAATTCAATATCATAAAAATACAAATCCGAATTGAATCTATCTGAAATATCGTTTTACTTTACAATTTTTTTACTGTTTGTTTTACTTATATCTTTGTCCATGTTGCTAGTTTTTCTTTTTTTGCAATCCTCTTTATGGTTAAGATTTTAAGATATAAATTTTTCTTTATTTCATTTTATAAATTCCCTTATTAAATGTGTTCATTTTTTTATTTGAAAACTTTTTTCATATGATAAATTATTTATAGAGTGGGCTTAATGGTTAAGAGTGTTTATTTATTCTTAGAAGATCACATTTCAAATCCTTTAGAAGTAGGGTATGCATACCTATCAAATCACCACACAAAGGAGATCCCTTCTCACACAAACAAAGAGGTCTCGTACATCAATTTGTTGTTTGGCTAGGCCATAACTTTAATACTAGATTAATATTTTTTTATTATTATATCCATCATCATAACCTTTCTTATTGTGAAATTTATTACAAAATGATCATAAAAACAAACAAAACATGTGTTTGTTTCCTCTTCATTGGTCACCTTGTTTCACCTTAAGTATCTAGACATAATTTGTATTCAAAGGTTTAAAATAGAAAATTTGAATAATAAATTTTTATAAGCATTATGAAGATAGGAAACAACCCTTTTGGGATTTTTTTAGAGTAGATAATGTGAGGAGATATGGGCATAAATATTATGTTTTTATTGTAAAAAAAAAAATTCTCAAATAACATGCATACACATTTTAGTTAAGTGGTCCATCAATTGCTTTATTTGATTCTTTACATATACATGTTTTATTGTAAAAAAACAAATTTCATATATATATATATACTTTTCTCATGGAGCAATCAAATATATAATTTTATTGTTTATGATTTTTTCCCTTTTATGTTATCATGGAATTTATTAAAAAATTCAAATGATGACCTACATACACATTCTAATTAAGTGGTCCATCAATTACCTTGTTTGATTCTTTACATATACATGTTTTATTGTAAAAAAACAAATTTCATATATATACCTTTCTTATGGAGCAATCAAATATATAATTTTATTGTTTATGATTTTTTTCCTTTTTATGTTATCATGGAATTTATAAAAAAATTCAATTATTCTTATTTTCATATTAATTTAAATTTGCATTTCAAGGTATTTAACTTTTACTATGTAATCCCATTCTGAGCTCAATGGGGTTATGGTTGTTGGTGGTTTACTTGTTTTTTTTAAATAATTGAATATATTCTTCTATAATACTAATTTATATTTGAATAAATAAAAACCATTTATCTTTTACATATCTATGTTAGAAAAGATATGAATGAAAAATGATCTCAACTATTATAAACTTGTTTTATAATTGAAAAATAACCTATTGTTTCATGTTTTCTTAAAATTCTCATTTTTCACTTATGATAAGTATAGTATAGAACTCTTGATCATTTGTCACTTACCTTTAATATTTTTTTATTTTTTTTCTAACTTGCTTCGTAACTATGATAATAACTAAAATATTCAATTAAAACATGCATCATGAAAGTGCTTTATGTATTGAATTCTTTTTTCTTCCAAGAGGAACTTGTTTATAACATGTTGGATAATTTTCAAACTAATTTGAGTACATGTAATTTGATGTTCCTATTAGATATACATATGATCATATTTGTATTAGAGTTTGATTTCAACTTTGTTATTGATAGTTCACACACCATATGGTTGGTGTTTTGGTGAGTAGTTGATTTCTTTGAACACTTATAATTTATTGTATTTTTCCAATGAAGAAAATGTTACATTTTTATGCAAATTAGTTTTCACATTGTTATAAGTGTTAGAATAATTTTTTTCGGTAATGATATAATCCATAATAAAAATACTTAAGTTAACAAAGGAAAAAGTAAATGTCCTTATGCTTCTAATGATTGATAAGAATTGTCAATGGTCATCATTTTGTTAATTTGGATGTTTTCAATGTTGATATTATGGTAGCTACAGTAAGTATTAACCTCTAAATGTAACTCTGATGAGACTAGAATATTTCGGGAAGCAAGAGAAACCGTAAAATGTTGGATAGTAACCCTAGGAGACAAGTCAACTTAAGATAATATTTATTATTGACTTATTAACCTCCAAGAAGAGAAGTCGGCCTAGTTAGGTGACTTGGATTAGTATAAATAGAGGGTGCTAGAGCTCACTTGTACTCACTCTCTCACACAATTACATAATACCTATGGTATGCAATTTTGGAGAGGAGCTGGAACTGCAACTACTGGAACTGACATTTTTTATTTTGGCTTGGACTTTCTCTTGGTTATGGTTTGGAAATTTTGCTTGGTACACTACCTTGATTGGCTATTGGTTCTATGGGTTGATTCCAAAATTATTTTGTCTGTCAAGGTTAAGGTGCTCGGGGGTGGCATTTGTGCCTATGGGTAAGTGACAATATTGAGATATTGTCTATGGTGAAACGAGTACACCTAGTATTCTAACAAGTTATGGGACCACACTATATTCAGACAATCTAATCACTGGAAGATAGATTTAGAGTATTTTCTCAGTTACAGTTTCAGTTGTAGTCAAAGTTTTGTTGCAGCAAAAAAACCCTAACCCTCTTGTTAAGGAACCTTAAGTAAAGACATTGACCTAATTTCTAGATAGTGTAGTGCGCACTAGTCTATCACACCTCCTGGTACTCTCAGCAATCCAAGACATCAAGTTTGAGCTTTTTTGTCAAATTCAAAGGTTGACCAAGTCAAAGAAAAAGGTTGACCAAGTCAAAGCAGTAATGACTTACTCTATGAAGTTAGAAAACAAGTTATAAGGTGCTTCTAAATTCAGATCATGAAATAAAAGGATTGACCTCATCCTTTGAAAAAATAAAGTGTTGTATCTTGTGAAAGGAAATATCATCGAACCACAGTTTGAAGCGAGCAAAGAGAAGGATCCTCAAAATGTTGCAGGTATGAAGAGCTTTAGGAACAATGAAATCAATGTTATGAGTATCATAGTGGAATCTGTAAAATACCACTTGATACCCTACATTTATGATCTTGACTCATCTAAGAAGATGTATGATGTCCTAACTAACCTCTTCTTAGCCATAAATATTGGACATGTAATGAGTCTAAATAATGAGCTCTGTGACTTGAAGATGAATGATGATGATAACATAACATCATACTTTGTGAGAATCTCTAGTTAAGAGATCAACTACAAGATATTGAAGAAATCATTTCAAGGAACTGGTAAATATAGTACTCAACAACCTTCCCAAGACATGGGATGCATTTGCCACAAGCATGAACACAAGAAAGGAGTATCTCACATTTGAAGAACTTTTGAGTTCTTGTGCACAAGAAGAATCAAGTATTGGCATAAAATAGTAATCCTAGAAGAGATATGATTATCAAGCCTTCACAATAAAATTAAATAATTTTAGGAATAAGAGGAAGTTTGGCTTAAGGAAGGAAACAAATGAAGAAAACGTTTCCGAAGAAAAGAAAACCTCAAAGAAAGTTACGCAGGATGAAGCAAACTTCTTCTTCTAGTCAAGGTAACAATATTCTTCTATAACATAGTTCTTGTACATACCATGTTTACATAGTTCATGTTCATATCATGCAAGATAAGATGATAAGTGAAACAATATCTATGGATGAATACAAATATAAGGATTTATATGACTACAAGCCAAGTAATGTACATGAAAAGGATGAAGTACATTGACAATATTTGGTGAAAAATTCCCAAGGAATCTATTATATAAGTAAAAACTGCCAGATAGGCCTAAATTAGAATGAAACTTGAAGAGACCTAGAAAGAGTCAGACCAGAAAGAAATCAGTGATTAAGAGGAAACTAGAATAAGACTTGTGACACTTTTCATAAAGAAATAAGGATGTAGATAGAAGTGTGGACTCTCTTAGATGGAGGGAGATGATTGTGGAATTCCAAAAGAAGAGCATGCATTCATGCATGAAGTTGATATTAAGAGGGAGATAATCCTAAATGATATCATGCATTAAAGAATCGATGAATATTATGAAGTATCTGTCCATGTTCCCATTGAAAATAGCATCCATGATAAACAACACGTGATGAGAAGAATTCTTCTTGAAGAAGTTCTGAATATCCTTGGTTTTCCATCTACATTTATCCTCTTATGATGAAAAGAAGATGTTGTAACCTTCAAAAAGGAAGGGAATAGAATCTATAGAATATTCCATGGACTCCAACATTGAAGATGACCACGAAAATGAAGATTCCAAGAAAGAAAGAAAAGACAAAACAACTAATTCAACCAGTTATTATACTGAGAATCATAAGACTACCATCTTGGTTTGAACCCACTAAAAGAAATCAAGCAAAAGAAATGGAAGTTGTGATGAAGAACAATATATGTAAGAAAATGTGAAAAAGACTTTTGAATGGAAGCATTGCGAGATTCATAACTAGAGGTTCTTCCATTAGGAGGGAGAATACTATGACCATAGATTGTTCGAGTAAACAAGATATACCTCTTGCAATATCCATGAAAAAGATTGTCCTTCCCAATAAAGAAAATTGAGAGAGAAGAGTACACCAGAAAGAGACCCATGTATGAAGATAAAAGAATACCTTGTATGGATTCAAGAAAATTGATGCAGAGGATCTCATACATAGTAGAAGCATGGAGAAAACTTCATATGATAGAGAAACTGTATCAGAATGGTTACTCAAAAGTCTGTGATGATAGATTGATAATCCATGGAAAACTCCCATTATGATAGATCTAAAGAATTTGAGAGACTCTAATCCAATGTACCCATCTTTGTATTGACAATTGATTGGCTCGTTAATGTATTTGGAAAATACTCAACCGGATATTTTCCTTGTGGAACATTTGAGTTATAATATAAAGTTGCATGGATTTACCGATTCAAATTGGGAAGGGAGTGTAGATGATAGAAGAAGTGGTAATTGGATATGTTTCAGTTTGAGAATTTTCACAATGTCAAGGGTTAGTAGGAAATAGAAGTATGTTGCACTCAAAACTACATAAGAAAAGTAGATTGCAGGTTGTGATGCTTGTACATAAGCATTGTGGCTCTGTAAGTTTGTTTTTGGACCGTTTGATCAATTGTTGAATTCGACGATGATATATTGTAATGATCAGAGTCATGTGAATATTTCAAAGAAACCAATGTTCCATGATAGGCTGAGGTACATCGATATCAAGCAATATATTTGTCATGATAAAGTACACAATATAGAAGTGGGTCTCCAATATATCTCCATAGATGTGCATATATCATATATTTTGGTAAAGCCTTTGTTCAAGATGAAAAGTTTACGTACTTAAAAGACAAGTTGGAGCTCATGGAGATGATTTCCTTATTGTAAAAGGAAGTGATTACTCTAATTTTTGGACAGAGCACTGATATGATATTGATTTATGGATAATTATTTTCCAGTTTGGAAAATGGTCCAAATCAAACAATCATTTTCATAATGAAAATGGTCCAATAGATTGTTGATGTACCATAGACAATGATTCTCCTTGTGGCTAGTGTGGGGGAATGGTCTAGGAAAATAATTATTCTTGGTAGTCACTTTGAGTAGTGGTCAAGTAGAATGGTCTACCTTGCTTAGAATTCATCCATTCAAAATTCACAGTTGTGAGCAGTTTTGAAGAATGGTCCATTTTGGAGGTTGGTGAAAGACAATCATTTCCATTAGGAAATGGTTCGGGCAGTCATTCCCTAGGGAAGACTCATTCACTCTAGGTTTCACTATGATTAGTGTCTGAGGAATGGCCTAGTTAGGTGAATTGTCTAGGCTCAAAAATCAAGGACATGCATTCCCTAGGGAAGACTCATTCTCTCCGGGTTGTACAACGATTAGTGTTAAAGGAATGGCCCAATTAGGTGAATGGTACAGGCTCATAAATTAAGGACAATTATTCTTCTATGATTGGGAAGAATAGTATAGATAGCTCACGGTTGATGTCTTACTTTCTAAGGGAATATGCTCTTCCAAATCACATATATGTGAGTGGAAGAATTGCCCAGATGACTCATTTTGCATCATGATATTGTTATGCAAGTTGATATCGGATGATATTATTGATGTGGAGACTATATGTCTTTGGATATTATATGTATGCTACTGTGGTGGATGTGTTCCACTAGTTGTGACTATGTGTCACTGGTTAGTAGTCGTGTGCTACTTGGTGTGGTTGTGTACCATTGGATAATAGTTGTGTACTAATGTGGATAGACACAATTGTGTTCTATTGAATGACATTGTTTTGATTTCCATTGTGTTGTAGATCATTGTTAGCTACATGGATAGTCAATATGTTGGTGGACATACATTCTCCGTGTAGAGAATGGTCCAGGACAGTCATTCTTCTAGGACGTATGTCCAAATTAGAATAATAGTCATTTTATCCCATGGTGTGTCTTCCATCATCTATTGGAACAATTATTCTTCTAGGACATATGTCCAGACTAGAAGAATGGTTATTGTATCACTTTGTGGAGTGAGTGATTTATTCGGAATCATGCCTCATTACTCGGATGGAGTATGTCTTCAAGAGATGATGTAGTTGATGCTATCAAATGACACTAATAATGATGATGGTGCTCATGATTTGACCATGAAATATCTTATGTGGCTATGATAATTCTATTGGCCGAATGGTTTGTTTGTGCTCAATACTATTTTATTTAATACCTCCCTAGCTAGGAGGGAGTGTTGATATTATGGTAGCTACAAGAGGTATTAACCTCTACATGTAACCCTGACGAGACTATAATATTCTGGGAAGAAACAAAAACCCTAAAATGTTGGATAATAACCCTAGGAGAAAATTTGGCTCAAGAGAATATTTATTATTTAGTTATTATCCTCCAAGAAGAGAAGTGGGTCCAGGTAGGTGACTTGGAGTAGTATAAATAGAGAGAGATAGAGCTCATTTCTACTCACTGTCTCTCACAACTATGTAAGACTAGTGCTGTATAAGTTTGAAGAGGAGATGCAACTACAACTACTACAACTGGAATTTTTTATTTTGGCTTGGACTTTCTCTTGGTTATGGTTCGGAATTTCTACTTGGTACATGTTGACCAAAATTTGGTCACCTATATGTTCCCTCTCCTAGAATAATAAAGAAAACGATATTAGAAGATTATGATTTTTCAACTATTATATTTTCATTTAATATCCCTCGGTATCATCTTCTCCATGCATTTCGCAGAATCAAAATCAAAGTCTTCATGACCTAGATACGCATACTTCATTCCATAAGTCCAATGGAGGTATTACGAGAAGAAATATGAAAAATGTTCTCAGTGACATGTTCTCTCCTCTATTTTCCCTTCACCTCTATTCATTCTCTCATTTTATACCTAGTCCTTTTTTTTTTATTGTCTCATTATTTTTATATTCCCCTTAACATTTTCCACACGTAACCATTTTTCCTTATTCATTTCCATGTTCACATTCATTTCCATTTTCATTTATCTTTCCATTTATTTTTATTTTCCTTTCTATTTTCATTATCCCATTTTTTCATTTCTTTCCTTTTCCCTTTTTCATTTCCCAAATTTCATGTGATTCCTTTATTTTCCATATATTTATTTTCATCTTTCATATTTTCAATATTTCTATCCATATTTCATGTGATCCATTATACACTTTCCATACTTAATCTTATTTACTATGGATTACCGCGGGTTTGCAGGTTGGTGATATTTCCTAAAAGTATATGCTATCTTTGTTACCCTCACAATGCACTTTGACTTTTTCCACCTTAATAATGCACACAACTCTTTTTACTATTCTTTACTATGTAACTCCTCCAACACTTAACCAAATATATGAGTTACTGTGGGTTCATGGGTTTTCGGGTTCTTGGGTTGGTGATATAATATTTCTTTCATATATCATATGCAAGTTCGCCCGACCGATTCTCAAGACTTAGAATATTTTAAAACTATTTACCTCTCCTATCCACTTCACCTACACTTAGAATTTTTCACACCCATTCCTTACTATGTATTACTGCGGGTCCGCAGTGATTTCCTTACGTGCCTTTGCATTCACATAAACTCGTGAACCCGCCATATTATTTTAATAATATTTTTTCTATCCTAAGTTCTATGGGGAACATCTCCAAGTGACACATGGAACTTTATTAACCAACGAGATATATCCACATGGAATTTAGATGGATGGTATCACGTGGAAACTAATTGATAGAGGCATGTGGTAGCATACAAAAAGTGACACATGGCGTGATTTTATTGGATGACATATGGAAGATTCTTATTAGCAGATTGTTGGCCTGCCGAGTGATGACATGTGTCAACATTTGGTTGGGTGACTCATCATTTCTGACTGGGCATATTGGTCGTTGAATAGGCATGCAAAATTATTATTATATTCAACAATTTTCCAAGGATCGAATACTACAACTTCCATAGTCTTTTCTCTTATTTGTTTCTTGTCAAGTGTATGTTACACTTAACATTATATACCACTAAGACTCTTTTATTCTCGTACATGTGGGATAATAATGATGAAGAAAAGTCAAATTTCAACAAAGGAGATAGAAATTAAATCAAGGGTCCACATTTACCAATCAAACTTGATTAACGGTAGGTGAGTTAATATATTGCAAAGGTTATATCTTGAGTTCTCGACCTCCGTTTGCGACAAAATTTATATGGTTGGAAATTTATTTCGATGTAGAATATGGTGGTACAAGTCTCAAGTTCTTAAAGTTGATACATTTTTCACAAAGTTTAAAATATTAGTCTGCTACATTTTTTTATGGGTCTGCGTGGCAACTCCATTTTACAAGCTCATATCTTGAGATCTGGGCGGCGTATTTTGGAAAATTTTATATTGTTGAAAATCTAAGATGAGTAAGAGAATGTGAAAAGTGGTTTACATGGTTAAAAATTTGGTTTTCACTTCCATAAAATTAAATTATAGTCGTCATATTTTAATGGGAAATTAATTAAATTGTGAAAATAAAAAGTTAATTTAATTTTTTTTTTATTAAAATGGGAAAGAAAAAGTTGATATGATTCCTATAAACGTCAAAGAAGACAATAAAAGGAAAACAAAAATAAATTGAAGACAAGAGATACCATCATAGTAAGTTTACGATGATCACATTTTTTGTTTTTTTATCAAGTCCTTCATCCAGTTATTCCACCTCTTTCACTAGAAAGGTTTAACCGAAGACTGATAACTTATCTTTTATTCTTACTGGGTCTTGTTATTTTTTTTACCTCCCACCATCTTCATTCTAAAAGATTAATTCTTGTGTGTATTTTCTTTATGGTACGCAAGAGCCCCAATCCCAGTCTTTATGACAAACACATTTTAAATTTAAAAGAATATGTAACACATTATATATTTTTTTGAAATTTCAAGAGATTTATTTCAAGAACAATCTCAATTATACTTTGTAACCCATAATTCTAAATATAAAGTATTTGAGGTTTATCTATTATTATATTTATTTGAGTTGTCCATACTCACTTTGTTAAAGTTTTGTTATGAAGGCATACCATATTCTTTTTATTTTATGTAATCATAAATCTTTATTTTAAACTATGATGGATGTGAAAAAAATTTGTTTATTTTATTTAAATGTATGAATGTGCTCGGTTCCCATTCCTTTATGAGGAGCTTTCTTTAAAAAGAAACAAAACATTTCCCTTTTTATTTTATGGAAATTTTTATATTTCTTTGAGTACCACGATAGACTTATGCAAAGTCTCATATTCTGAAGACCTAAAATTCCCAATAAAATTGTAAAGTAAAGATTACCACATCTATAAAACTCATGGGGATTTACATCCTCGTGAGGTTTACGTTTTGGTCCTAATGGATTCAAGCGTCAAGATTTTTGGCGATCATGGGATGATTTATTTTCAATATATTTGAGGAATAAAATATCTCCATGGCTCAATGTTTCGAGAAGAAGATTCAATAAAATTGTTGCTTGTTTTAAGCATGGCTCACCTTTTTTCTAATTTCAAAAGGAAACGAGAAGCACCAAAGATTTGGGAGAATAAATTCCGTGGAAAATCCAAGGAAAAAATTCAAAATGAAGGGTTTCATTCATGTCATAATGCTTCTTTATATTCTTCATCTGACCCATCAGTGGCTTTGCAAGATTCAACAAAATAGAGAAATACTCAAAGAATTAGGTGATTTCATAATACCCCTTTAAATCTATCAGAAATAAACTTTCAAATTCCCAATATTCCCATTGAAATTTTTTCTACATTCTTTGGGAATGCTTCATAAGATGCAGAGCAATAGTTGATTAATTTTAAATGTACATGTTATGATTTCAATCTCACTGAAGATAATGTTACATGTATATTATTCCCACAAACTCTACGAGAAGATGCTCTTAAATGATATAGTTCATTAATTCCTAACTCCATTACTAGTTTGGATGTCTTAGAATATTCATTTGCATAAAATTTTATCACAAAGATGCATTCATATGTTTTTGTTGATTTTTTAAATGTTGTTTCCCACCCACCCTCTCCCACATGGACACAAAATGATGAAATCAATGGTTCAGAAAAAGGATATCACGAAACATTGCAAGAATTTTTTGAATCAAATCTTGTTGCTGAGAATGAATGAAGGAATTCCAAAGACCAAGAAAAAGATATCAGCATCTCATATACTCCATATGAGAAAGAAATTAAAGAGTCTCCACCAAATATGCAAGAAGAATTCATCCAAAATAAGGAAGAATTGGTGGAAGAAAATGATTTTGAGAATAAATAATATAGTCATTGCATAGAAGAAGAACATTGTTAAGACGTCATCAATGAAACAATAAACTTGAATGTGGAAAAAGAAGAAAATTTCAGTCTCCTATATACTGCATGTGAAGACATTTCGAATAACAAATTTGAAAATAAAATTGGGGAGCCTCCGCCAAATACAAAATAAGATTCCAGCCTTGTGATCGATGATGAAACATAACAAAAGAACTTGCAACAAGAATAATTAATGGAATAAATGAATCTTGAAAATAATGATGAGCAAGATCACCCTTACAAGAAAGAAGAGTCTTTTCAAGAGAGTTTTTTACGAATCAATAACCATGGAAGTGGTTGGAAATAAGGAAAATGATGAATGTATTCCAATGTTGAAAACTCCTCAGACTTTCAAAGACAATAGTATTTTGGAGCAACCAATAATTGGTTTTATTAAATTATCGTTTCAGAGCATTGTTGGTCAAACAACACAATTAAATCTTCACCTTACTTGGTATAATTTTTATCCAGTACATATTGAGAGTGTCTTTGACTCATTGGTGCAAGTCCCAATATATCTCAAAATTTTGGAGTTCATTACACAAATCATATCAATTCTTGAACGGATCCATTGGAAATATGCCTACACCTAAGGTTCAGATTTCTTTAAAGTAAGTTAGGGTAGGTAGATCATGTACGTACATATTTTGTTTCTTCAATTAAGTTTTGTATAATAAAGAAGTATTTATATTGAAGTTTGAAGATAACTCCATGAAAGAAGAAGAATTACAAAAGTTCATTTTTAATATGACTCCATAGCCCAACAGAGAAGGCATCTGATCTTTAGATTTTGGTGTTCTCAACAACCCACAGGGGGGTCATTGTCCTGTAGTTGGAGCCAATTGTTGACCAAAATTTGGTCACTTATATGTTCCCTCTCTTTGAATAGTAATAATAATAAATTATATTGGAAGATAAATATTTTTGAAATATTATATGTTCATTACATAGCCTGCGGTCTCATCTTCGCTATGCATTTTGCAGAATCAAAATCGTATTCTCGATGACTAAGATACACATACCTCTGCCGAAAAGTCCAATGAAAATATTACGAGAAGAAATATGAAAAATGTTCTAACATGTTCTCTCATCTCCTTTCCCTTCACCTCTATTGATTCTCTCATTTTATACTTAGTCTTTTTTTTTTTCATTGTCTCATTATTTTCATATTCCCCTTACCATTTTCTACACTTAACCATTTTTTCTTATTTCTTTCCACGTTCACATTCATTTCCATTTTCCTTTATTTTCTCATTTCTTTTTATTTTCCTTTCCATTTTCATTATCTCATTTTTCCATTTCTTTCCTTTTCCCTTTTTCCTTTCCCAAATTTCATTTAATTCCTTTATTTTCCATATATTTCTTTTCATTTTTCATATTTTTCATATTTCTTTCCATATTTCACGTGATAAGAGTATGGTTCGCTGGTTGGTGATATTTCATGAGAGTGTGCATTATCTTCGCTACCCTCACAATGCACTTTCACTTCCACCACCTTGATAGTGCACACAATTATTTTTACTACTCTTTACTATGTAACTTCTCCAACAATTAGCCAAATACATGAGTTACCAAGGATTCACAAGTTCGTGGGTTCTGGGGTTGGTGATATAATATTTCTTTCATATATCATATGCAAGTCTGACCGACAAATTCTCAAGAATTAGAATATTTTAAAACTATTTACCTCTCCTCTCCACTTCACCTACACTTAAACATTTTCACACTTGTTCCTTACTATGTATTACTGTGGGTTCACGGTGGTTTCCTCTCCTACCTCTGCATTCACGTAAACCCATGAACCCACCATATTATTTTAATAATATTTTTCCTCATCGGACTCGTCCGGACCTTCTCCCAGATCCAATGATTGTCGATGATCTGCGTGGGATCTGACAATAGTTGTGCTCCCCCTCTATGCGCTCTTCTTCTTGCCTTGGAAGATTTTCTAATTATCAAAGACCTCGGCCTTTACTTCCTGTTGCTATGAAGCCTGTGACTTCGGCTTATGTCAGCGTTCTTTGTAAATGATTTCTCTCTTGAGCTTTGTTGACCTCAACTCCCCAAAGGGTCTTCTTTCAACGTCGACGATTACTTGCAGGGCTGTGTGCATGAAAGCACTCTCTCTCTTGAGATTTATCCTCTTTGAATCCTCAAAGGATTCTTCAACCTATACACTCCTTGTATGCCTCTTTCCCTCCTGAGCTTGTCTGCTACTTAGACATCTAAGGGACTTCACCCTTTTTTCCTTCTCCCTTAGATGGAGAATTTGATACCCTCCTGGCACACTCTTTCTCAAGCAACTTCTTGCTGAGTCTGCAGGGTGTTCAACAACCTTGTGAATATCCCTCCTTGGAATCTTCTCTATTTATGAACTCAAAGAGTTCTCTCTGTGCGCTCTGGCACCTACTCAATGTGCACCTGGCAGAGTGTCCATAATCCTCAGCGATTTTGTTTCTCTATGAACTCACAGTAGAGTTCCTTCTCAGCACTTTGTGCTTGTTTTTAATGCCCTCTTGGCAGATCTCTATAGAACCCTCAGTAGTTATATCTTCCTCCTGAACTCAACAGAGTTCCTATGAGCACTTTATGCACCTACTCAATTCCCTCTTGGAAGAGCTCTACAGAACTCCTCAGAGATTTTGTTTTCTATTGTGTCCTCCTCTGGACAGTCTCACCTCCAAGGTATTCAACAACCTTGAGGTCTTCCTCCAAGTCAATGATTTCAGTTGGTGTGCCCTCCTAGCACGTCCTTGTCCAAATTCTGTAGAATTTTAAATGCACTCCATGCACTGGCTATCAGAACCCGCAATGTTCTATCACACCCTCTTGGCATGAAGCCTCAAATATCCCTAAACCTGAAATCAAAGAACCCACAGATAGAAGAACCTATTTGTCCCTATAAATGCATACCTAACATACATCTATAACATATCATCAATACACACATGAATACATTCATCATACACAGAATAACATGCAAGAAAAACTGCTATATTTGTATTAATATAAATGCCTCCTTTGCAAGGTGTTCCTAAGCTTAGACTTTTGACAGAATCTCAGCTCCTTCTCTCTGCTCTCTTCTCTAACTCTTTCTACCTCTACTCTAACTCTAAACAAGATCAAAAAGATCTTTTACATGAGGGGGCTCTTCGAGCTCTTCCCTCCAAGCTACCTACTCTATTCAATTACATTGAATTTACAATTAATGGTTGTCTAGTCCAGATCGGATCTAGATCTCAACCTTACAACCATTAAAGGCTATCTACATCTAAATCCTGTGTATAGGCACAGCCTTATGGCTCTACTAGCCTTACAAACATTAAATGTGCTCTTAATTCAAATTCAAAATTTGAATATGAGAGGGTTGTGCCTCTCCTCCTCATTGAATGCGTGCCTTGAGTGGCTAGCTGGCTAGCACATGGCTGGCTTGGGAGCGATGCTCCTGCATCATACTCCTCTACTGCAAAAATTCATGAGATATCCATCCTGGCTGGTGAAATCCTCCTAGATCGCAAACAACTCTTTGGAGTTGTTCCTCTACTCCACTTCTCTGTTGCTGCTGCTGCTGCTTCTTACACTGCTTTGCTGCTATTGTTGTCTCCCTCCTGGTCAACTTCTCCCTACTGGTAGTCTCTTGCGATCTGATCATCAGCCCCCTAATCTCATCGATCACCTCATCCATCTGTTGTAATGGCTGGCTCTGTTCATGCAGTCTCCTTTGCTGCAAATTCTTTCTACAAATGGGTAGATCATCATGATCTCCCATGTTGTCTTCTTCATCTCTTATGGCCTTGACTTGCCACTCTGCTATAAAGTTCATATCTACAGTCTCCTCTTGACTGATCTAATGTTCATCCATCATCTCTGACAGTGTTGTTGCTACCATTCCTCTTGCTGGTATGTCTCCATCTCCTTCCAACTACTCCTCAGACTGGAATCCTCCTTCTTCTGCCTCCAACTTAATCTGTTGGATGTGCATGTTTTTCATTATCACCCTCTTCTCCAGGGATTCAAATTATTAATATAGATCAACAAAATCTATGTTCTCTACCTCCTCTTTGGCTTCTTCTACTGCAAGCTCAAATGTTGCAGTCGTCTCCTTTTCAACTTCCTAGATGACAATTTTGAGCCATTCCTCAGAATGCTCATCTCCTTCTTCTTCTTGGGAAGTCATCAGTGGATGCTCCACTTCTTCTTCCATGATAGTCTCTGTTGGTTTTCCTTCTATTGTTGTTGCATTTGCAACATAGGTTTTATCCCCAACTGAGCTAAGTGGTAGGAATATTTCAATTCCTCTGATCCTCCCTCTCTATCAGCTGCATCTGCTGATATGAACTCAACTCCGAGTTTATTTGCTCTCCCTTTCCCTCCTGGAAATATGGGATTTCCCTTCTATCCTCTTGACAGTCTATGAGATCCCGCAATGATCTCATCTCATTGCCCTCCTGACAATGTGAAATTCCCAGGCTGTCCTCTTAACAAGCTATGAGATCTCGCAGTGATCTCATCTCATTGCCCTCTTGGTAGTCTTTGAGATCTTTAGCTGATCCCATGTCATCCTCACTACTAAGGTTTCTCCCAATATCTAGTTCACATAGCTGAACCATTTCCTCTTCATTATCCCTAAGGCTTTCAACATGCCTCAGCCATTTCTTTAACAACCTTCGCTATCTTTTGGCCACCAATTCCTGAATCAACCATTTTACCTTCATCTTCATGGGCCATTCGTATACCCATATTGACTTAGCATTCTGCTACATCCACAATGCTAGCTCATCCACTCTCTCTCTGATCTCGGTGAGATCTTTATCTCTCGCAGCGTTCTCCTACTGCTAATGGATCTTCTTTCCACCACGTCCATGACCTTTAGTAGCCATCTTCTTGTTCTTGTTTTCTCCCCTGGAAAACTCGTTGTTGTCACTCTGCAACTGAGAGTGCTTCCAACCTCTCCTTACAGTCCACCTAACTGTCTATTGACTACTACGCACCTGCAATAATCACCACAGAGCTTCCATCAGTCTGTCTTCCTTCTTCCTGTCTCTGGAAGATGCCTCTGATACCACTTTGTTGTATATCAGAGTATTTTACATCCTGCTCCCTCTACCTGAAATATACAAACAGAGTCAAGCTCTGATACCACTTGATGCCGCAGACCCCCAAACCCTCAGGTCGAGGTCCACGTAGGATCGTTCCAAACCCACGTCGAGCCGAAGCGGCTCCCTTCATTCCCTATTGGAACCTCAAATTTTTGATCCACAGGTCCTGTTGAAACCCCACCTGTGCGAACATACACCAGGCATGAGCTTTCATCTCCTCACGACCTATGAATATGACTACCTCTCTTTTCCCGAAATGAAATTTTGGGTTTTGGTACTTCCTGAGTCCTGATGTCGAGAACCTCTTCCCTCTCGATCACTCGATCCCTGAAATGTTGAAATGCCGAAATAACACTGAATGGTGATTAGCCCCTTGGGCCATATATTTGGTCCATGTGACCACTCTTCATATGACCGCAGTCCCTTTCGGGGTTTTCTCGACGCAAAAGCGCCTGGTATCCTATCTTCTGGACTCCTGAAAAGAAGATATGCCTAAGCCCCAGCTTTCTACTTCTTTCACGATTTTGGGTTTTTCAATGCCGAAATGCTCTGACCTTATGTCTATGGGATCCCCGGAATGCTGAATCCCAAAATCCCAATATCAAGTGTTGCCACAGCCTCACTCTCCTCTATGCCGCATTTCATGACTTTGGGGTTTCCAACACTGAAATGCCCGGTTTCTTGTCCTTGAGATGGATGAAAAGACGAATCCCAAAATGCCGAAATGTTCCAATGCTATTGCTCCTATGCTTTCGGGAGTTCGCGTTTCGAAACTTTGCAAATCTCGATGCAACAATTTCTTGTCCTCTCGTACTTTCGGTATCCAAAGTACCGAAATCCTGAAACTCCAGTCCTCCTTCTCTTGACCAAGATCAACGGCTCATAGCCTCTCCTAATCCAACGGCTCAGGTCCTTTCAGAAATTTATGGATCAAGAGTTCTGAACTCTTACCTCTGCATCTCCCGGTAGCCGAAATACTGAAATACCCTTTTTGGGATTTTCTCGATGCCTTTATTAGTTGCCACATGTCCTCCTAAAAATGGACGATCACGATCCTTTTGGGATTTCATGACTCTGCGATCCCGCGATGCAAGGTTACCTAGTCCTTGCTCCTTGGACTTCCCAATACCAGAAATACCGAAGTACCAAATCAAAGGGAGATCAACGGTTGTGATCCTCCCGCATCCAACGGCTCACATCCTTTCGAGGATTTTCCTGAAACCTCAAATGTGTGCTCCCTTTCGAGACTTCAGGGTTCGCGATTTTACAAATCCTCAGGAACAAATGTTGTTCCTTCCACCTTCCAGTAGATGAATTCTTGATATGATAAAATCTCTGAAATGCAACATCGGGGTTTTCCACCCTAAGTGTCCCAATCTCTTGTCATCAAGATTCCTGTAATACCGAATCCCAAATCTCTGAAATCTTGATGTGTTCGTTGTCTCAGGACTTCGATGAGTCTCTTCTCAGCTCATATGTGATCTTAACTCGTACGCACCTTCTCCCAGATCCAACGACTGTCGATGATCTGTGTGGGATCTGACAGTAGGTATGCTCCACCTTTGTGCGCTCTTCTTCCTGTCTGGGAATATTTTCCAATTATCAAAGACCTTGGCCTTTGCTTCCTGTTGCTACGAAGCCTGTGACTTCAACTTTTGTCGGCGTTCTTTGTAAACTCTTTCTCTCCTGAGCTTTGTTGACCTCAACTCCCCAAAGGGTCTTATTTCAGCCTCGATGATTACTTGCAGGGCTTTGTGCATGAAATCACTCTCTCTCCTGAGCTTTATCCTCTTTGAATCCTCAAAGGATTCTTTGACCCCTGCAGTCCTTGTAGGCCTCTATCCCTCCTGATATTTTCTGCTACTCATACCTCTAAGGGACTTCACCATTTTTTCCTTCTCCCTCGGATGGAGAATCTAATGCCCTCCTGGAACTCTCTTGCTCAAGCAACTTCTTGCTGAGTTTGCAGGGTGTTCAGCAAGCCTGTGAAGATCCCTCCTTGGACTCTTCTTTGTCTCTGAACTCAAAGAGTTCTCTCTGTGAACTCTGGGACCTACTCAATGCCCACTTGGCAGAGTGTCCATAATCCTCAGTGATTTTGTTTGTCTATGAACTCATAGCAGAGTTCCTCCGCAACACTCTGTGCCTGTGCTCAATTCCCTCCTGAAAGAGCTCTATAGAACCCTCAATAGTTCTATATTCCTCCTAAACTCAACAAAGTTCCTCTGTGCACTTTATGCACCTACTCAATTCCCTCTTGGCAGAGCTCTACAAAACTCCTTAGAGATTATGTCTTCTACTGTGTCCTCCTCTACACAGTCTCACCTCCAAGGTATTCAACAACCTTGAGGTCTTCCTCTAAGTCAATGATTTAAGTTGGTGTGCCCTCCTAGCACGTCCATGTCCAAATTCTACAGAATTGGAAATGCACTCCATGCACTGGCTATCAGAACTAGCAGTGTTCTGTCACACCCTCTTGGCATGAAGCCTCAAAGATCCCCAAACCTGAAATCAAAGAACCTGCAGATAACATAACCTATATGTCCCTGTAAACGCCTACCTAACATACATCTACAACGTATCATCAATAAACACATGAAGACATTCATCATACACATAATAACATGCAGGAAAAACTGTTATGTTTGTATTAATATAAATGCCTCCTTTACAAGGTGTTCCTGAGCTAAGACTTTAGACAAAGTCTCAACTCCTTCTCTCTGCTCTCTTCTCTAACTCTTGCTACCTCTACTCTAACTCTAAACAAGATCAAAAAGATCTTTTACATGAGGGGGCTCTTCAAGCTCTTCCCTCCAAGCTACCTACTCTATTCAATTACATTATATTTACAATTAATGGTTGTCTAGTCCAGATCAGATCTAGATCTTAGCCTTACAACCATTAAAGGCTATCTACATCTAAAGAGTGCATATAGGCATGACCTTTTGGCTCTACCAGCCTTACAAACATTAAATGTGCTCTTAATTCAAATTCAAAATTTGAATATGAGAGGGTTGGGCCTCTCCTCCTCATTGAATGCATGCACTGAGTGGATGGCTGGCTAGTGCATGGTTGGCTTGGGAGCGATGCTCCTGCATCATGGTGGCTGAGTCATGATATTGCAAATAATATATCTTGAGTTATCGACGTCCGTTTGCAACAAAATTTATATCGTTGGAAAGGTACTTCGATGTAGAAGATGGTGGTAAATGTTTCAAGTGTTTAAAGTTGATATATTTTTCTTAGAGTTTAAAGTATTAGTCAAATGCATTTTTTAATGGGCCTGCATGGAAACTCAACTTCACAAGATCATATATTGAGATCTGAACGTCGGATTTGGGAAAAATTTATATCGTTGGAATGTTGAGATGATGAAGAGATTGTGAGAAGTGGTTTTCATGGTTAAAATTTTTGTTTTGACTTCCAAAAAATTAAATTACAGACGTCCTATTTTAATTGGAAATTAATGAAAGTGTGAAAATAAAAAGTTTATTTAAAGAAAATTATTAAAAAGAGAGAGAAACAATTGAGAGGGTTCCTGTAACCATCAAAGAGGACAAGAAAAAGACAACATCAAGCAATTGAAAACAAGAGACACAATCATAGTAAGTTTACGTTGATGACGTGTTTTCTTTCGTTATCAAGTCTTTCATCTAATTATTCCACCTCTTTCACTAGAAAGGTTTAACTGAAAACTAATAACTTATTTTTTCTTCTTATCATTTCTTGATGTTATTTTTACTGCCCACCATCTTCCTGCTACAAGTTTAATTATTGTGTATAGTTTCTTTATGGTCCACAGGAGCCCCAATCTCAGTCTTTATGTCAACCACATTTTAAATTTCAAAGAATATATAACAGACTATATATTTTTTAGAAATTTCAAGAGAGTTATTGTGGAACAATCTGGATTGTACTTTTTAAACCATAATTCTGAATATAAAGTATTTGATGTTGATCTATCATTATCTTTATTTGAGCTTTCCATTTTTGTTGTGTTAAAGTTCTTTTGTGCATGCAAACCATCTCCTTTTTATTTTTGTGTGATCAAAAATATTTATTTTAAACTATGATGGATGTGATGAAATTTTTTTATTTGCTTTAAATGTGTGAATGTGCTCGGTTCATGGTCCTTTCTTGGGAACTTTCTTTAAAAAGAAACAAAACATTTTCCTTTATATTTTTCTGGCAATTTTTATATTTCTTTGAGTACCAGAATCTACTTGTGCAAAGTCCCATATTCGGAAGACCTAAAAGTCCCGAGAAAACCATAAAGTAAAGAGGAGTTCGGTCCTAATGGATTCAAGCGTCAATAATACACTATCTCTAGAGAGGTTTACGCTACCTTGATTGGCTATTGGTTCTAGGGTTTACTTCCAGAATGATTCTCTTGTCACGGTTAAGGTGCTCAAGGGTGACATTTGTGCCTATGATTGGGTAACAATATTGAAATATTATTTATGGTGAAATGAGCACACATGTTATTCTAACATACAATTTATTGTTGCTTTCACATTTCAATATGATCATATTTTCATTAAAACTAGCTTTCAATTTCATTTATGATGGAGTTTGTGTTAGATAAGTACTTGATAATTTTGATTGTTTATAATTTAATGTTTCTTTAATTTAAATACATGATTTTATTTTGACTTAAAATAATATTTACATTATAATAAATGTTTAAATATTATTTTATTTTTCATTGATAAAGTTTTTTTCCTCATAAAATTTATAATTTCATTATAGTATAACAAAATTACAGATATATACAAACTATTAAAAATAACCTTGTATATAGTATCCATCAAATTAAAGATCAAATAAAAATAATGCATATAAACAAGTAAAATCACTGACATTTAATCCTCAAAATAGTGGGTATATCCCACCAACCAATAAATACTATATCAAATATCGTATAACATATCCCATATACTTCCCTCACAAAAAAGATGACAAAATGATCATGAATCGTGAATATCATGAAAAGTCTATGATAGAATCCATGAATTCTGGTTGATGTATGCTCTTTAATTTCAATATACCATTGTCTATGTTTTTGATTTAAAATAATGTTTACATTATAATAAATTTTGTAAATTTTAATTTAATTTTATATTATCATTGATACACTTATAAAAAAACATATTTCTACTAATTTTTGAAGAAGAAACATTGTAATATTTTTTTTTTTATATTTTTGTTTCAATAAATTTTAAGTGGCTTATTACATAATAATGGATTTTTTTAATAAAAAGTAATAATTAAACTTGATTATTACTATTGTTTATATTTTTTATTTAAAAAAATAGTTACGTGTTATTGTATATGTAAAAATTTGATTTATATATCATAAATTAAATTATTTCTTTTTCCACAATATTAATAATAATATTGATATTGTTAATTAAATAGTTATATTTTCATAAAATAAAGTATTTTTTTAATTCATTAAAATTACCAAATATTCTGTAAATATCAATATAACAATATTTATGTATTACCTTTATAAATTTCTTACATATTTATAAAGTTCTAATTATAAAACACTAATTTTAAAAACCGAGTATAAAATATTAAAAATATATATTTATTTTTTATAAAAAAATATCACTTTATATTAGAATACAAGTTTGTGACATTACAATAACTAAGTGAGAAATACACCATTAATCAAAATTATTACTCTTACTTTCCAAATAATGAAAAGGGGCCAATACAAAACTAACCAAAATTACTACTCTTGCTCACCAAATAGTGAAAAGAGGCCAATACAAAAATTACATAAGAAAATCAAACATCTTAGACAAGACATGCTTATAAAAATAGGAGGTAGATCTCGGAACAAAGTTTCTCCCAGCCACTTCTTCACATACCATAGATCAATTCAATTGATCTATGTTATTCATTTGTGGCTTGTTTGCTCTCATTACATATTAATCAATTTGCTTGCTGGGTGAACAAAATTTAAAATAATTCATACTGACGCTCCAACAGCCCCCTAAACTGTTATTCCTAGTAAAATATTTGAAGCAATTCCAAGTAACACACCTGGTTTAATTTGCTGAGAAAATGGCCCTGCAGTAGTAGTCGTTAACAAAGCATGCCCGTTGATGCTAAGAAATCGAACAAAGTCACTATTTTAAATCATAAATGCCCATCCCCATCAGATCGGGCCTGTGCTCTGGCGGAAGGGTAACCAGGTTGTTTGCGGAAAGTGAGCAGATCTCAGGTTGTTTCTGTGCTTCTGTCCGATCCGATGATTGCAGCAATCCACGGGGCTGAACCTGCATAGGCTGGACGTTCGGCTGCTCGCAGTGGATGTCGACAACTGTACCGGCCACGATGAAGACGCGACCGAACGCTACCAGGCTCCCCACGACGCTTCCTGCCACTGTTACACCTTGCACGTCTGCTAGACAGACCGTCATTCCTGTAGCCTCTTGGTTCTCGGTGTTGTGGGGGAAGGCTCCTGAGAGCGATATAATTTGTACTGGTCCTGCATACGTCACCATTCCTGCTGGAGCGGCCGGACGCCGCAGGGTAACGTTGCTGACCATCCCGGTCCCGCTGAGAATGAGCACCCCCAGCTGGTGTCTGCGTGCGAAAGTCTCCAAAGTCTTCCCGATGTCGACCCCACTTGGGATCTCGAATGCATGACAATTCCTGTTTGGGATCTCACGGATTCCAGATAGAGGAGCCTTGGGCTTATTCCTGGAGCCCTTAGGCCTGCCGCGGGGCCTTGGCGTCACAACTGCCCCACCCTCTTCCGGGCGTTCCTCACTGCCATTGGCGGCATTGCTGTCAATGTCATCGCCCCACCTTGGCGTCTTCAATCCGCTGTTACCGATGTTTATTTGGGAGTTAATATTCAGGTTTTCGGATTGAAGACCATGGCCAGAAGCGGGGCCTGAAAATTCCTGTGGATCCAGTCCAGCCATCATTATATCGCGCATCCGAAACCTCTGTTCCATGGATGGTCCTCCTATTTTCACTTGAAACCTCTCTGCTCTTAGCCTGGTATGTAAATCGGAAGGTCCCTCCGTATACTCGATCTGAATAGCAATTCTTTCCTTCAAGTTCATCTCGTATATATATCATGTTCATACAATCTATCGGTACTTACCGAAGATTTTCTGATTTTTCGTTCTGGTCTTACGTGTTCCGTAATTATTGCTACAATTCATTAGTGTCGTTCAGCCTTGGAAACTAAATCCGGCATCGTTAGATGTAGGAGTTAATGAAAGATTCGTTGGTTTTTACCTGGATCACCAATCGAAATCTGCCCCATTTTCCATAACGCATAATGGGAGTTTGGCTAATCAAAATTCATCCCGGCCGTAAAAATGCAATTTGAGCATTTTCGGTGTCGCCGATCATTTGAATTTAAATCTGAACAGAAAGGGACGGTTGAATAGTTTGAAAATTAGAAAATTATTATTAATATATTTTTAAATAAATAATTTATATAAAAATTAGTTAAATTAAATGAATTTTCAAAATATAGTAAATAGAATTTTGAATGTTAATGTTTAGTATGAATTATTAAAGTATATATATTTTTAAATATTTTAAATTTTAGATTTTTTTTATTTATCATCATTTAAATTTAAATTTAAATTTATAGAAACAATAAATTGCAATTTTGGATTGATTATTTTATTTTTTTATCAAAATTACAATTTTGGATTAATAAAATTTGTATTTTACTCTAGTATAACCAAGTTTAAAACGTTAATTTTTCTTCTGCAAAATATTAATTCTTAACCTATTAAGTAAAAGGTAATGAATTTGGTATTACAGATTTAATACTTATAGAATTGGGTAGTCAAACTTCATAAAAAGTGGACAAAGTCTACTTTTTTTAAAGCAAGGTAAAGTTTCTTATTGGTGATGTACTCATTTTTAGGAATTTCAACAATTAAAGTTTTTTTTTAAATGGGAAAGGTAAATGTAGAATTGGGTTCAAAATAATGATGATTATAAAATTTGGTCTTTCCTCAAAAAGTGAACAAAGTTTATTTTGTTTAGGGTAAGTCAAATTCCATCTCGACTGACTCATTTTTTTTGGAATCCCAACAATTTAATCCTTTTTAAAATGGGAAAGGTAAAGTTTCGTCTTAAATGATTATGTTTTTTAGAATTCCAACAAATTTCATGAAAAAGTGGGTTTTGCCCATTAATTCATTTTTTTGGAATTCCAACCATTCCAATCTTTTTAAAATGAGAAAGATAAGTAGTCAAAAATTAATGATGAGAATGGATTGATTATTTTATTTTTTTATCAAAATTACAATTTTGGATTAATAAAATTTGTATTTTACTCTTGTATAACCAAGTTTAAAATGTTAATTTTTCTTCTGCAAAATATTAATTCTTAACCTATTAAGTAAAAGGTAATGAATTTGGTATTACAGATTTAATACTTATAGAATTGGGCAGTCAAACTTCATAAAAAGTGGACAAAGTCTACTTTTTTTTAAAGCAAGGTAAAGTTTCTTCTTGGTGATGTACTCATTTTTAGGAATTCCAACAATTAAAGTTTTTTTTTAAATGGGAAAGGTAAATGTAGAATTGGGTCCAAAATAATGATGATTATAAAATTTGGTCTTTCCTCAAAAAGTGGACAAAGTTTATTTTGTTTAGGGTAAGTCAAATTCCATTTAGACTGACTCATTTTTTGGGGAATCCCAACAATTTAATCCTTTTTAAAATGGGAAAGGTAAAGTTTCGTCTTAAATGATTATGTTTTTTGGAATTCCAACAAATTTCATGAAAAAGTGGGTTTTGCCCATTAATTCATTTTTTTGGAATTCCAACCATTCCAATCTTTTTAAAATGAGAAAGATAAGTACTCAAAAATTAATGATGAGAATGGATTGATTATTTTATTTTTTTATCAAAATTACAATTTTGGATTAATAAAATTTGTATTTTACTCTTGTATAACCAAGTTTAAAATGTTAATTTTTCTTCTGCAAAATATTAATTCTTAACCTATTAAGTAAAAGGTAATGAATTTGGTATTACAGATTTAATACTTATAGAATTGGGCAGTCAAACTTCATAAAAAGTGGACAAAGTCTACTTTTTTTTAAAGCAAGGTAAAGTTTCTTCTTGGTGATGTACTCATTTTTAGGAATTCCAACAATTAAAGTTTTTTTTTAAATGGGAAAGGTAAATGTAGAATTGGGTCCAAAATAATGATGATTATAAAATTTGGTCTTTCCTCAAAAAGTGGACAAAGTTTATTTTGTTTAGGGTAAGTCAAATTCCATTTAGACTGACTCATTTTTTGGGGAATCCCAACAATTTAATCCTTTTTAAAATGGGAAAGGTAAAGTTTCGTCTTAAATGATTATGTTTTTTGGAATTCCAACAAATTTCATGAAAAAGTGGGTTTTGCCCATTAATTCATTTTTTTGGAATTCCAACCATTCCAATCTTTTTAAAATGAGAAAGATAAGTACTCAAAAATTAATGATGAGAATGGATTGATTATTTTATTTTTTTATCAAAATTACAATTTTGGATTAATAAAATTTGTATTTTACTCTTGTATAACCAAGTTTAAAATGTTAATTTTTCTTCTGCAAAATATTAATTCTTAACCTATTCAGTAAAAGGTAATGAATTTGGTATTACAGATTTAATAAGTATAGAATTGGGTAGTCAAACTTCATAAAAAGTGGACAAAGTCTACTTTTTTAAAGCAAGGTAAATTTTTTTCTTGGTGATGTACTCATTTTTAGGAATTCCAACAATTAAAGTTTTTTTTTTTTAAATGGGAAAGGTAAATGTAGAATTGGGTCCAAAATAATGATGATTATAAAATTTGGTCTTTCCTGAAAAAGTGGACAAAGTTTATTTTGTTTAGGGTAAGTCAAATTCCATCTCGACTGACTCATTTTTTTTGGAATCCCAACAATTTAATCCTTTTTAAAATGGGAAATGTAAAGTTTCGTCTTAAATGATTATTTTTTTTGGAATTCCAACAAATTTCATGAAAAAGTGGGTTTTTCCCACTAATTCATTTTTTTGGAATTCCAACCATTCCAATCTTTTTAAAATGAGAAAGATAAGTAGTCAAAAATTAATGATGAGAATAGAATTCAGTCAAATTTCATGAAAAAATGGACAAAGTCTATTTTTTTTACTTCAAGTTAAGGTTCCCTATTGATTGACACATTTTTTTGGAATTCTAAAAATTTAAGTCTTTTAAAATGGGAAAGCTAAATGTAGAAAGTGAATGATGTCTATAAAATTGGTTGAACTTAATGAATAAGTGGACAAACTTTATTTTGTTTAAGTCAAGTGAACTTCAGTCTTGATTGACTCATTTTTTTTGAATTCTAACAATTTAAACCTTTTTAAAATGGAAAAGGTAAAGTTTCCTACTGACTAAGTTTTTTGGAATTCCAACTAACTTCATGAAAAAATGGAGAAAATCTACTTTGAACTTAATGAAAAAGTGGAAAAATTCTATTTTGTTTAAGGAAAGTGAAGTTTAGTTGTCTCATTTCTTTTTGAATGCCAACAAACTTAATGAAAAAGTGGACTCTTTTTTTTTATGGCAAGGTAAGGCTCCATTTTGATTGACTCATTTATTTGGAATTCCAACAATTCAAATTTTTTAAAATGAGAAAGGTAAATGTTTAATTGGATACAAAATGAATGGTACATATAGAATCCACTCAAACTTCATGAAAAATTAGACAAACTCTTCTTTTTTTTTAAAGATAGGTAAAGTTCCATTTTTTTGAAATTCCAACAATTTAGGTCTTTTTAAAATGGAAAAGGTAAATGTAAAGTTGGATAGAAAATGAATGATGCTTATAAAATTTAGTGAAACTTCATGAAAAAGTTGACAAAGTCTATTTTTTTAGGGCAAGGTAAAGTTGGTTATTGATGTTTGACTCATGAACTCCAACAATTTAAGTGTTTTTAAAATGTGAAAGGTAAAAATGAATGATTCCTAAGTGGAATTTGATGAAAAAGTGCACACAGTCTATTTTTTTAGGGTAAGCTAGAGTTTTGTCTTGATTGGTTAGTATTTTTGGGATTTTAATAATTTTTCATTTTAAAATGGAAAAGGGTAAATGTAAAGTTTGATAAAAAAATGAATGATGTGTAGAAAATTCATTCAAATTTCAAGAAAAAGTGGACAAAATATATTCTTTTAAGATGTTTTTTTTTCTTTTTGAAATTCCAACAATATTTTATGGATTCACACATGATGTCATGAATGACAATTAATTTTGGAAATCCAACAATATTTCATCTATTCACACATGATGCCATGACTAGAAATTAAGTCTCTTTTAGTCTAAACATTCTAAGCTTTGGTTCTTTATTTGACCATAGAATTGTTGGATTTGTAGATTTAAGTAGTTAAATCTATATAATCATAGTGCTAGAAAATTTTGAGAACAATGAATATATTTATATATTCAAAAATATAATTTAAACTAGAAAAAAATATGATTTTACACAAATTTATATCACCAAATTCCAGTGAAAAAAATCAAAACTAAAACGTTTATACAAATATTTATATAAATATGATCAGAGTCTTAAAACTAATAATACGAGAATATGGTCCCAAAGTTATCTTTATTTCCTAGGGACAACCCGCGTAGCGGCAATTAAATATAAAATACAGTAAAACTTTAAACTAACTCTCCGTGAATCGGTAACAATAGTAAATGCCTGGACAACACTTAACCTCACTTCCTATCCTCCATCTCGATAATCAAAACAAATGAAACAAGAATTAAGAGAAGATTAAATGAAAGTATTTTACGATCGTGATTCATTAAAAGTAATAGTTCCCGAGTCTCCACTTGAACTCTTTTCTTAGCCTCCCTCTATCTTGTTGGTAGGAATTATAAAGAAGAATAATATAAATTAGTTATGTGAATTGGAGGTGCATACAATGTATAAGGAGTATATATTTTGGAGGTTGTATTTATAAATAATGGAAAGTTAATTAAATGGGTTTTAAGTGTTGTGTAGTTTGAGTGAGTTTAACAGTTAAGAATATGTGTTTGTTTTTTTAAAGGTTAGAGGTTCAACATTAAAGGGGTAGAGTCTATATATGTTGAATAATTAATATTGATTCGTTGTATTGAGGTTGAAAGCTTAGGCTTCCTTCAAGCATGGGACCCTCAATGAGAGTGTTTTTATATGTCTTGACCCTCAACAAAGTCACAAGTTCATTTACATCCCTCTAGTATGGGACCACCATATGAGAGTGTTTCCAGACGACTTGACCCTCACCAAAGTCACAAGTTCCTGCTAGGCTCAAAGTATAAGCATCCTTCTAGCATGGGATCCCCATATGGGAGTGTTTGTGGATGTCTTGACCCTTACCAAAGTCACAAGCTCCTAATGGTATTGAATTGCAAGCTATGGATAGTAGCTTCACACAATTTTGATCTAAAAAAAATCAAGTCTTTTTTATTCATTTATATTTAATTGATAAAAATCATGATAGATTCATCTTAAGTCCAGATCTATCAAGCAATAAGAAGGATCCAATTTCTTAAGGTATAAAGTTTTTATTTATTATTTTATTTCATGTGATTTTTGTTATTGTTATTTTTTCTTTAATTGAAACAATTTTAATTTTTTTAATGTAATGTTATACAACATAAGACTAACTAATCAATATTTATTATATATTGAACTATAGAACACTTAACTACTCTAAATGCAATAAATTTAATATTAATCAAAATAAGATTAATTAGTTTTTATTTAATATGTAAAATATAATGTTTTATGCATTATTTTTTTATTTTTTTTTTATATTTAATTGATTAAAATATTAAAAAAAAAATCTTCAAAATAAAGATGAACATGACATGTGGCATTATTGAAAATGCTACCGAGAACATATTATAAATAAAATAAATGATAAAGAGTTTGTAATTTTACATACAACACATAGAAATTTAATTAATAATTTTCATAATTTTAAATTGTAACATTAAATATTATTATATAATAAAAATTATTAAATTATAATATTAAATATTATTATATAATTTAAAAACATACGATTTATACATAAATATGATCTTTCTTAAGAGAGGCAATTCAATTTTCACTAATTTGGATAATTAAATGTAGTTGTATGAAGAATGAAATCATAATACCCTCCACCTCTCTTTTTCATATGGAGTCTCCAACATCACTCACAATTGATTTTTTCAAGAATTATTTATAATCGAATTATATTAACTACTAGTTTTTGTCTTAATTTCATTGTTAATGCTATTTCTCACATCTCTTTAATAAATGAAATTTTGCTATATAGAAGTGTCAGAATGCAATATAACCATTGAGGAATGTGGCAATTTCACATAAGTTAGCTAGGATGAATATACCAATGTGACATAACCCTTGAGGAACATTGTAACGCAACACAACCATTTATGAACACTACAATGTGACATAACCATTGAGGAACATAGTAGGTTGACATAAGTCAACCAAGATGAACATCACAATAGATATAACCATATTGTAAACCTCTTAGTGTCACAATTTGACATAATATTGAAGTCAATTATATAGATGCATGTGACATAATATTCAAGTTAACCTCTTCATGATGCAACATGGTTGAATATTGAAACATGGTCAACATAGTCAAACATAGTCAAACCATAGTCAAACATGGTTATAAATAGTCAACCATGGTCAAGTCATATGCGCATGTTGAAACTGTAGTAAAACAATAATCAACTATTATCATACTCAAACATGGCCAATCATGCACAACCAAATTCAACCATGTTGAACCTTACTCAACATGTTTATCCATAGTAAACCATTGCCAAACAAATCCTACCATATCAACCATAGTCAAATATGACCAACCATAGTTAATCATTGTCAACCATAGTCAACCATGGCCAACGAAAGTCAGCCAAACTTGATGTGACATAATCCTTGATGAATGTCATATGGAAACATAACCATTAAGGAACGTAGCAATTTGATCTATGTCACCCGCGATGAATGTCACAATGTGGCATAACCATTGAGGAATATGATAGTCTAACCTTACTCTTTAGAAATTTAACAATGTAATATAACATTGTATTGTGATATAAGCATTAAAGAACATAACAAGTTGGCGTAACTCAACCAATATTAACATTGTAATAAGTATAACCATATTATAAACCCGTGAGTGTCACAATTTGACATAATATTGAAGTCAATTGTAATGGCTCATACAACATAATATTCAAGTCAACCTTTTCATGTCACAATGTGATTGAATATTGAAACATGGTTTACATCCTTGTTATAATCCTTAGATTAATCAATGATTAATGTAGATATAATGTATGGTTGTGTCCAAGCGGTTTATATGAAAGTTGTATTTTTGAATTTTAATAATAAAATGTGATGTGAGCTGCTAAGGGTGTATGGAAATACATGCGGGTTGTTTTGTAATACCCCCAGGTTGATCCCCAGTTATAACTATACATATGTTTTTATAAGCTGGTGATATAGGATATTATGGGCCTAAGTTCCTATGTGATTATTAAATGAAGAGCCTAGATACTAAAATCGAAGCATACATATCATTGTAATATGTAACCACTTAGATTATTAATGAAATCACAACACTACTACATAAGAACTGAACAAAAGTGTATGAGGGGCTAAAATCCACTAGAAAGGGAAAGGAGGCTAAGAGTCTAGGAAGAGGGGCTAATCCTAGAGGGCTTAAGCCAAGGGAATATTTTAATAATGTTTCCTGAAAGTTTAATTTATGGATACATATACATTATGTTATCCTAAATTCCCAAAATAAAGGGAATGAATTACATGAATGGGACAAAGTTAGCCCTTATGCGCCAAGTGTCACATGGGGCACATGCATATATAATTTGTGGATGTAGTGTAATATCCATCATTTTCCTTCATCATTATTCCACCATTCCATCCTCGGTACTGGAAGGTCATACTATGTTGTCATACGTGGATTGGGAAATCCTCGGAGGATTTTTTGGACTGAAGAAGTGGATTGTTAGGCCCGTGTGTTGTGAAGAAGTAAGTTTTTAGGCCCCTCAGCATTCTCTGTAGGTGAAATAAATGTTTGGAATTGATTCTCAAGGTACCTAGATGTAACTATCAAGCTCTGTAAATTACTATCCATCATGTTTTTTAAGCCCTAGAAAGGAAGTGGGGAAGTCGAAGGACTATTGAAGAGAGAAGGGGCACACTTCCTGGGGTGGGACAAGCATGTGGGCAATGACATATTGTATGATTTATGCCATAGATGGAACCTTACTCTAGGTATTTTTGGTAGTAGACAGACCTTATCCATGCCTAGGATACCTTTTCCCCAGTGGAGTTTTATCCCTAGCTTGGGTGTGACCCACTACAGAGAGTTATGAGAAGTGCACTCTATGGCTAGGAGGAAAATGAAAGTTTTTCATGTAGTTGATGTTTTTACAAAAATGGATATGTGTTCCTTTAACGAGTATTATTCTATTGAGTAATGTCTACAATTTTGTTAATTCCATTCTATTGTAATTATTTTACATACTTCTTACTTGCATAATGTATTTATTTATGTGATTGAAATTGTATATGTATGCATGTATTATTGTATGTTGTTATTATTTTGCATAACATTTTTCATATACATATCATATATGTTATCGCACAATTTGTACTTTCCCAAATCAAGTGGATACAAAATTGGCGTAACTCGGAATGACTTATCACTGTAACCTTTTTTTTTTTAAATAAAAAAGGAGTAGTACTTGCTATATTAGATTAGCACAAAACTTTGACAAAATATACAGTGGCATGGCTAAAGTCACCAAAAATGCTGCCGATATCCGGAAACCAGCATAAGTGGGGAGAAGATAGCAGTTATACGATGGTACATAAAGGAAAGTAGCATCTGTCCTGCCCGCAGGAAACCAGGACAGATGCTTATGGTCCAGATGAACATAAAACATTTACACAGTAAAACTAAAAACCAGGAAATTATAAAAACCTAGGCACCCGGTGACCTGTCACCTTCGACAGTTGGCCAAGTGGTCCCTGCCAGAATGGAAAAAGTCTGCACGCACAGGGGGCACTTCCGTTGAGTTGGAGCACCGGAAAACGCGTCGAGGAGTAGGTCCATGCGCTGGCCCATGAGGAGGGCCCTACATTCCAGGTCCGAAATGTGGCCTCGGAGCTCGAACACCAAAGCCAGGTGCTCATCGTTGAGGAGAGAGCCATGCATTCTGCCACCCAAGCCACTAGGAGGAGCAGTCCTCAATTTCATTGCCTCACCAATGCCAACCGCGAGCTCCCTCTGCACCACTTCACCCTCTGCAACCACAGTCTTCTTGTCACCCGTTGCTTACAAGTCGCCCGTCCAGGGAATTTCTTCGACAATACAACCAGGGAGGTCGTCTTCCCTTGCCAAAACTATGTTCGTCTCCATGGCGCGGGGATTATCAACACTTGGAAGGTCCCCCATAAATGGTTCCTCCTCCACGACGTAGGTGGGAAATACATCCTCGGTCTCGGCTTCCTTCTTGTCACTCGGCTCAAATGCCTTGTCTTTCCTTCTGCAACCAACTCCCGGCTCTGCAATAGTGTCGAGCAACGTCCGCCGCTCGGCTCGAGCCTTCTTTCTAAGAATGGAGGACGCCAAAGCCAGATCGCGTTCTAATTTCTCCTTTCGTCTCCGCTGCGCCTTATGGGCTTCCCAGGCAGAACCTTGGCGAGGCCTGCCACGCTTTCTAGCCATTACATCCACGGGGTGAATGCAAGTGCCAAGCAATTGCAATGTAAAACTATAAGTCCAGGACGAGAGTAGGTGCAAAGCGCGAACAAACCTTCTCTTTCGTGGCACACACAAAAACAAATAGCCCTGGTAATCCTTATCAGAATGCAGAGAAAAGGTGGCGAGCGTCCAAGCGAAGAGCGTAGCCAAAGCAGGAGCACTCCCACTCTGCCCGGTCTCGTGAGAAAACACATAACCATACACCAGAGTCATCTATCCTCCCATATCCTCTTTCAATCTGAGTGCGCAGGTGGAGTAAATGGTCGCGCGAGGGAGGAATCCCTCCATCGTATGGCCCCTGCTATGGCCGTCCACCATCGTAAATGCTGATGTGTGGGTGGCGGCCATCATCAATTAAACCCGAGCTTAGTGCTGGTCCTGGTGTCACCGCCACGGTGCCACGTGTCACCCCATCCGGGGATAGGAAGTCTCTGCTAGCAAGGTCTCTGCATCGCATAGAGAGGACTGTCTCTTCGAATACGTTGGCTTGCCAGTAGATGAGATCTGCCTTTGAGTCAATTCTTGTGTTTGCAAGGTGATCTGCCACCTTGTTAGCTTCTCGTTTCACATGAGAGGGGATGATAGTCAGGTTGTGGTGGATGAAATCACCAAAGTCCTCCAGAAAACCAGAGAGTCTCCAACTAGGGGAGATCTGCCCGGGAGTCTTGTCGTGGAGGATTTTCAAAATGAGTTGAATGATTACTTGGGAGTCTCCTTCAATGATCAGCCGGTGATACTGGTGTTGAACCGCTACTTGGAGGCCTCTTAATAGACTTGTGATCTCCACCACGTTGTTCGTTTTTTCACCCAGAAAGCCAGCAGTCATAAGAATGATCTTGCCCATGTGGTTCCTAAGGATGGCTCCAAAGCCAGTTGGTCCAGGGTTCCCCCTGGAGGCCCCATCGAAGTTAAGCTTGAGGAAGCCAGATGGGGGTGGAGTCCATTCCGAGGGGCTATTATCTCGCCCGCTATTGGTCTTCCCCTGTGTTTGTATGTGCATTTGCAAGTTTCATCCTTCAAGAATAAGCTTCTCCTCAAGCTTGCATTGTGTGTCTTTGTGAAGCTAGGAATTGCTAAGAATGGTTTAACGGATTAGCCGTTTTACTCATTCCCAAGTGCTGGTAGAGGGGGACAGTTTGGAGTTGAAAATTCTCTTATTTCTTTCCTTCCAGATTTCCCAAATTGTAAAACCTGGGAGCAGCTGCCATATGCGCTGGAGAATTGGGTTGAGGAAGGAGATTGTTTCCCAATTGACTAGGGTGTCCCGTATGCTACCATGGTTCCGCTAGGATCGTCGCATAGCTTGAGCTCCCCAGTCCCAAATCTTTTGACTGTAATGGCAGTTGTTGAGGAGGTGTTCCATGGTTTCCTCACTTTGTTGGCATAGGGGGCATATAGAGGGTCCCGTAAAGCCCTTCTTGAGAAGTTTGTCCCAAGTGAGGATGCAGTTTTGATCTGTGAGCCAAAGAAAAAGGGAGATCTTGGGCCAGAGAAAAGGTTGCCAGACTTTGTGCCAGATTGCTTCGGGGACTTGGTTTGGGAGATTCAATTGAAGGTGGTAAGATTCTTTGACCGAGAAAATACCTGAGGTGGAGTGACCCCATCGGAGTATGTCCATGCCTTCTTTAAAAGGAATCTTCCTGTGTTGCATGCATTCCTTCCACGGTAGAAGGTCGAAATCCTCCGTAATCTGTAGATCTGTTTTGTTGGTTTTCCATTGTCTCCAGGACAGTCTACCTTGATTTGGGAGCCAAAAATCCTTAACCCTTTTGAGGTCGTGTTGTTGTAGCTTGAGCTTGAGAGGGTGGAGGCTTTCCATATCATCAAGAGGAGGTAGTTTTTGCCATGAGTCCTGCCAGAATCTCGCTCTTTCACCATTTCTTATTTCCCATAAGGCATGCTGTTGTATTAGGGGGCGATTCCACCAGGCGGTATTCCAAATATTGGATCCTTGCCTCTGTTCATCGAATCTGATTAGTTGGCTAGGTTGCATGTTCGGTGCATACTTTTGCTTCCAGAGATGCACCCAGAGTTCATGCGGATGTTACAGCCATATCCACCACATCTTGGCTCCCATGACCTGGTTCATTTTCCCCGGGTCACGAATTCCCATTTCTCCAAATTTTTTGGGTTTGCACAATTTGTCCCATCCAACTAGGGCCCATTTCTTATTGTTATGGTGTCCCTTCCATAAGAAATTACGTTGGAGACTCCTAATGGATTTTATGACTGAGATGGGCGCAGCCAGTGCAGTAAATAGATACGTAGGTAGAGCCTACAGGACTGATTTAAGCAGAACCAATCTAGCCGCAATATTCAAAGGTCTGAAGGTTCAACTGTTCAACCTGTTAGCAATGGATAAGATTAGGCTATCCCATGAAATAGATCTCTTTGACTCTCCGGTTAGGGGGATGCCTAAGTAAGTGGAGGGGAGGGAGCTTCTGGCGATGCCAAGAAGTCTTGAAATATGGGCCTGAACCGAGGCTGGTGTATTAAAGAAATAAATTTTGGACTTATCCAGGTTGAGCAGCATACCTGACGCATCCGAAAAGTCAGAAAGAATTGAGTTGAGCTTGGTGTCCTCTCTGACTGTGGGGGTGTTCATAAGGAGGGTTTCATCGACGAAGTAGCTATACGAGGGAGCTGGGTGAAGGTTATGTAGTGGCAATCCAGCGAGCATCCCTTCAAGGACCGTTGCTTTCAGGTAGCGACCTAAGTCTTCCGCCATGATTACAAAGAGGAAATGGGAGAAAGGGTCGCCTTCCGTGTTCCCCCTGGTGGAACGAAAATGTCGGGAGGGTGTGTCGTTAACAAGAATTGAGAAAAAGGAAGAGGAAGTGAGCTTGAGAATCCAATCAACCCAGTGATTCGAGAACCCAAAGGATTCCATAACCGAACGCAAGTATTGCCAGCTTAACCTGTCAAAATCTTTTGAGAGATCAAGTTTAATGAGCATACCTGGTATTTTGCTTGTATTTAAGGAGTGAATTACCTCATTGTCTAGTATGACACTGTCCATGATTTGTCTCCCCTCCACATAGCCATATTTCTCATTAGAGATGATGAACGGCAGGAGCAGTTTGAGACGATTGGCTATAATTTTTGTAATTATTTTGTAAATGACGTTACATAAGGAGATTGGTAGGAACTGCTTCGGGTGAGTGGCTCGTTCCTCCTTGGGGATGAGAGTGATGAACATTGTGTTTAAGGCAGGGAGTACTTGACCACATGTTCTGGATTCTTCAACTGCCAGCTAGACGTCTTCCTTGATCATGTCCCAACAATGGTGGAAGAAATACGTAGTGAAATCATCCAGGCCTGGTGATTTTCCTGGGGGCATGTCCTTTACGGCTGAGTCCACTTCAGACTGAGTAATGGGCCTCATCAGTGCACTGTTCTGCTCCGAATTGATCAGGATTGGTATATGCTAGGTGACTTTTTGGATGGCCTCCTCCCTGTTCGAATTGGTCTCTGTGAGGAGATCTTGATAGAAGGAGTTAAGCGCCTCCGCTATTTGGTCATTCTCTCTTATTGGGATGCCTTGTTCATCCTCCAAATGGGAGATGCGATTAATGTATCTACGGTGCGTCATCTCCCTGTGGAAGAATTTTGTGTTGCGCTCCCCCTCCTTAAGCCATTGGACCCTGGATTTTTGCCTCTACAGGATCTCTTCTTGTTCTCTGCAAGCCTCTAAGTCCACTATTAGTTGTTCCTCTTCCTGTGCTAGGTCTTGTGTTCGATTCTCTGCTATGAAAGTTCGTTGGAGTTCTTCGAGTTGACATTCAATTTCCTGCTTCCTGAGGAGAATGTCTCCAAAGGTGGATTTCTTCCACCGTTTTAGGTGCAATTTGAAGTTCTTGAGATGTTGTTGGAACTTGTACATATGAGTGCCATGCTCAATTTCTACCTGGGCCCACCAAGTGTGAGCTAGATGATGAAAGTTTGGGTGGGAGAGATATAACTTTTCAAAATGGAAGGGTTTGGGCCTAGGGGGGAATCCCGGGTCCATGCAGAAGACTATGGGCCAGTGGTCCAACCCTGTTTTTGGCACAATATTTGCTTCCATTGCCTGGTCGCTTTCAAGAAGGGACTCGGTCATGAGAAAGCGATCCAGCCTGCATCCCACATGTTGGTTCCCTATTCTTTTATTAGACCATGTAAAGATTCCATTCTGGGTTTCCATGTCAACCATATTTAGTTGTTCTATTAGGGTTTTGAACATACTACTATCCTACTCTAGCCGCTTTGAGCCACCGATTTTTTCTTCCAGCGTTAGGATCATATTGAAGTCCCCTCCAATTATCCAATTCGGTGAGTGAATTAGGGTTTGAACATAATGAAGGGATTGTATAAATCTTTCCTTGTCTTGCGTAGACTGCGGATCATAAACATTTGTGATGGCTCCTTCCTTGGATGAGGCTACATCTTTGAAGAGAGCTATTAAGGTGTCTCTGGTGGAGAAGGGATGGAGCAGAGTGACCGTTTGCGGGTTCCAAAGGATGACCAGTCCTCTTGCAACACCCACTAAATCCTGAAAGAGGAATTCCCCATTTCTCCAGCTGTTTCAAAAAATATTTTCCGCCTCCCTTCCTGCACATTTGGTTTCCTGCAATAATAGGATATCTGGATTCTCTGATTTAATGCATTCTCGGAGGATCCTTTGCTTGGATCTTCCATTAAGACCTCTGATATTCCAAGAGATTATCTTCATCATGAGGATGGNTGGAGGTATCCCTCCAATAACCTCTGTATCTGACAAGAGTTGATCATTAAGTGCCCTGCTTCCTTGATGAGTTGTTGGGCTGGTTTGCGGCCACGCCTTTTATTTTCCTTGGTAGATTTTTTGGTCTCGAGGGTGGGATCTGGCGAGATGCCCAGCCTGACTGTAGAGCCCGTAGTTGAGTTGGTGAACACTTTATGCACTTTCCTGAGCTGTTCTACTGATATATGCTGTAGATATTTTTGATTGAGTGCTTCTTCCAGTTTTTCTAGGTCAATTTTTGCCAGATCCATTTCATCCATGAGCATATTGGTGTCTTCATCCCTGCCTGATTGTGTTGTCTGAATTATTTCCTTTGGGTGAGTTGTATGTGGCACTTCAGGGCCTTTGCCTTTCTCTTGCATTAATTCTTGGAGGGGATTCTGTATTTCCGCCTCTTTCGGTGGATGATTCAGGGCATCAAAAGAGTTATTGGAGGGGACCTTAGGGGCCGAGATCTGGTTCTATTTTCTTTATGGATTCTTTCGCCTGCCTGTGACACTGGTGAATCCTTCCTTCTACTTGGCTTCAGAGGTTTTGGGGGCGAAGGCATTCAAGGGACAATCTCTAAACAGGTGACTGTGCTTGTGGCACTTCTGACATCGAAAGGGTTATATGTTCATCCTGGTATTCCAGTGTGATGGAACCCAACAAGGCTTTCGATATGTCCATGTAGATGCAGATATGGGCATATGATGTGTACTTTCTAGATTTTGTGGCTTCTGAAGCTTTGACGTATTGTCCCACCGTGTTCCCTATGTCCATGAGTATTTCTTCCAGCCAGAATTCCTGGGGCAAGGAGTATAGCCTGATCTAGACCGGGGCTCTTGTGAAGTCTTCTTGTTCTGGACTAAATCTATCGGTCTAGAATCTTAAAAATAGGCCCGCTGAGTTGTAGAAGTATGGTCCATTGTCAAATATTATGTCTTTGTCTTCGAGATTATATAAAATAATTTTGAAGAAGCCATTGGAGCTGAGCTGGACCTCATAATCTCCTTTAGGGTTCCACCAGTCCTTAATCCAGCAGGTGAGATCTCTCTCAGTCGGCCAGAGGCCCAAGAATTTTCCTATCAGTGCATGTTCCATCATAAACTGGGTGTGTTCCCCCACCCGAGTCGATTTGATATGGTACAGAGGTGGTTTTTCTAGTTTAGGAATACACTTACCTGGCAGCCAGTTTTTGGAAGCTTGTGGGTGAGATGTACTGGGTTCAAGTTCCATTTCCTTGCTGAAGCTTTGTTCCTGGGTAAAAAGATGCTCCCTCAAATTCTCCAGCGGCTCGAAGGCAGGCCTCTTAGCGTGGGAACCGGTTTTGTCGTTGGCGACTATGTCACTGTATGAGGGGGGTTTCCCCCCCTCACCCGCACTCGTTGTAGGATGTGCAGGGGCCTTGTGGAGTACTAGTCTACAGAACAGGGGATTGGGTGGTCAGTGCTCTGGCGTTAGAGCACGCATCAGTTGATCATGGGTCGCTGGAGTTTCAGTGCGTTAGGGTTTTCCGCCTTGTTGCAGAGCTCCGACTTATCACTGTAACCTTAATAGGAAATACCTTTCTATTTAGAAGTATGTTGTAGTACCCTAGCGGAGACGTCCCTAGTGACATGAGGGTTTGATAAGGGTAGGAAGATGATACAAGAAAATCCCTCCCCTCTCACAGGTCACTCAATTTAAAAGGTTTCTTTAAGTCTTGTTGAAGATGAACCAAGAGCATATTATTATGTACCTACCCAAAATAAGACAACAAAGAAAAAAGGGGTCCTTTCCAAGTACCAAAATGATATTAGTGCTTCATAAGACAATGAACTCTTAAGAAATGTACTAGATGATATAGAATTGAAGCATTATATTACTTTATAAAAGAAATAATATATTTTCAACAACTGCAATAACTATGCTTCAAAATGTTTGATAAAATACTTGAAATAATATCTTTATCTAGGAAAATTTATAATGAATAGTCACAAGCAGTTTTAGAAATGTCTAGCTAGAATAACACATAAATTTTATGGTTAATTGGTTGTTCTTGGATGGATGTAGAAATATTTTTCAAAAACGAAAAGTAGGTTAATGATTGAAGCTAATCTAAGGTTAGTAGGAGTTAGTAGGTGTTCAAGAGAAGATGTTGTGAAATTTGTTTGATCAATCAACACTTGTAATGGGTAGACTAGTTCCTTCTAGGGTAATGGAGTCACTGATGGAAGAAAAAAATCTTAGGGGAAAATAGCAATGACAATATTTAGCCAAAGGGGATGGAGAGGATAAGAGAGGTGTTGGTAGCCCAAGGCCTCAAAAATCCAATTCCTAGAGATAATTGTGAGAAACTAATAAAAATTAGGCCCTAAGGATTCCTCTTTCCATTAGACAAATTGAAATGAAATATGAAATAAGAAATCAAGTAGGGTTACTACAGTGCTACAATGGCAGTGCTCTATTATCTACTTATAGATAGGTGTCTTTGAAGAAGTCTTATCAAGTGTAATATTATAGATGAAAATATAGTAACATATGTCTTTCTCCTAGGGTTTCAAGCAAGCAATTTCATAATCTTTGACATGAAACAAGTAAATTCACCATAATCATTCATTCACAATAAATAAATGCAGGTTTTATACTTACTTCATCAATAATAATAAAGCATAAATCCTAGTTTAAGATCCTCCACATGAAAATTCACCAAAATACACCAAGATTTTCCTCCCCAAAAGTTGTGCACCACTTAATTTCAGCCAATAACCCTTAAGGAGGGCTAGATTCCAGAACACCAATTGTGTGATGAGTGAATGATGAATAAAAATGAGAGTTTTATCTCTTATTTATACAATATCAATGACCTTTAACTAAACTTATGTCATAAAAAGGCCGACATGGCCAAATTACATTAAAATCCATTTTTTACATAAATGACAACAATTAAACCCTAATTTCATCTTCAAGGGTGATTTCATGCCCTTCTGGGGTGACGATAGGCCCCCAAGGTGGAATGCTAGGCCTCAAATGGAAAACCTTTGGCCTCCAAAGGCCCCAAATTTTTCCACATGTGCCAACAAGCACCAAAATGCCCTCATAAATGCAATCCCTGATTGGATGACGTCTACCATCAAAATGATGACGTCGGGGGATCTCAAGGGTCAACATCCTATAGGAAAGGGAAAAAACCCCCTAGGTCTAGGTCTTTTAGAGTTTCCCTCGTCCAACATCCTTCCTTCTTCCTGGCACCATCCTTTGGTTTCTCTTTCCCCCTAGTGGGGTCACAACGTCCATCTATTGGGCTTTCATCCTCATGGAGGTCCGACCTAATCATTCCCCTATATGTACCTATCCACTGAAAAAAGTCCTGCAACAACAAAAAGTACACCCTCCATGGGATCATAACTGATAGAGATCATAGCAATGTCAATCACATCTAATAATCAAATTTCCCAAACATGTGCATCAAACCCCCCTTTACCTAGACAAATGCTCAAAGACATTATGCAGTTTAACAAGTCAGGTTTGGAATAGGTCTTAGGATGTCCTATTGGGATAATCCTCCTTAAGTTTGGTCTGTTTCCTAGATGAGAACCAATATAAGGTCATGTAAGTGTGTGCAATGTGACATAGGGGAACTGTTTGGGTAGAGGGTGCATTGATAATAAGGAAATGTGGGTTTTGCCTATGGGTGCTTGTGTAGAGGGTGAGTTGAACCTTATCATGGATGTCATTTTTTCCTATCTCGTTCAATTCCTTTTATTATTATTCTTATTTCTTTTGGTATTTTATAATTTCAAGGGAAAATTTGCAGGACACTATCATGGCATGGTGACCAGAGGTGACAGTGTTACCCACAAGCATTTCACGGAAATGATAAGGTTGGATTGTGATGACACCCCCTTTCTCTTATATATTCCATCAAGAGACACTTTCCTAGTTTGGTAACCAAATAGATGGTATTCTCATACTGCTACATACCCATGGACCTAATAGGTCGGCTCATGATGATATGTCCCATCCACCAACTAGTACCTTGAGTTTTGATTTATCTTATGGGTCCCCTTTTCTTACTGAGAAGCCTTTTATTTATTTCTCAGGAATCTCTGGGAGAAGCATATTAAAGGTTTAATTTTGGATTTTAACCTTTTCCAGCTACTTTTACCCCCTAGGCCTTTGGCCCCTTCTCCTTAAAAGGCAAGGTACAACCCTTTCTAACATGGAAAACCCAATGCCTGAACCAAGGTGATGGAATATGAGAGGCATAATGATGGAAGGTGGTAAGTATGGAGGGAATGAACGATGACCTTTCATAGACCCACCCATTGGAAACTAATCCTAAAGGGGAATACAATTACTAGGAAATCATGTCACCCTCCCATTTATTAACAAGTTAATGAGCATAATTTCCATGAAAACGTTATGAAATGAAGGAGATTTCAATGCAACATATTCAATTTCTTCAAAATTCAAAGTGACATACCATGATACCATAACTCATTACCTCATGGAGAAATACTTACTCCTAATTCATGACTAGGCTGGTGGGATGGACGTTGTTGTTTCTGATAGGTGGTATGCACTGAAGACAATATGGTCAGGGCCATGCTTAAGTCATCTGGCTCTCATAACTCCATGTCTATGTCTCATGGGGCTCAAGACATGATCTCCTCAGTTATCCCTAGGATAGGAGATAACATGTGGCTCCAACTCGGGACATGTGCTCACCGTAGAGCACATCATAACCTCAACACATCTAGCATGACATGTATCTTCTTAGATCTCAACAAATTATAAGTAATCATTGTTGGATCATGTTGTCATTGATGCCAATGGTTTTTCATTGATGCCAATGGTTTGATTACTTGGGAGATTGTTGGATCATATGTCATTGATGTAAATGGTTTGGTTTGATTGATGTCATTGGTTGATGTCAAGTAATTGATAGATTGATGTCATTGGTTGATGTCAAGCAATTGGATTAATATGGATTCCCTTGATGAGAATGTTATATGTCCAAGTGGGAAACCAATCGGATGCAAAGGTAAACAAATAGATGAACTCCAAAGTGGTCCCCCTTACAGGAAAGCCCTCACGGGAAGATGATTGGTGGATTGTTATCCTAGAAGAATGGTTAAGCCTATAACCCATGCTATCATTATTGTCTTATCATGATTTATAAGGTGTACAAATGGATGAACTCCAAAGTGGTCCCCTTATGGTGAAATCCCTCACGAAGACGCTTACGGACCGGAAGTTATCCTAGAAGAATGGTTGGAGGACCCATGGTAAGGAGGAATAATGAGATTACATCAAGGAAATTTGTTGGTGAAACGATCCTAGATAGATAGTGTTTGTCATGCCATTTGGTGGTATGTGGAATTTCACATAACTCCTCCTTGTTTGAGAGTTATATCTTATGAAGATGAAGGACTCTCACATGAAGGCTTGAAGCCCCCAAAGTCAAAGCAGAAGTCAAAAGTGACCTAAAAGAAGAAATGATAAAATAAGGTGAAAATAAAGAAGGAATATTTATGGAAAGTGGTTAACCCTAAAATATGGTTATAATCCTAGAAATGGTTAATATTATTTATTCAAGGTGGATTATTTAAATAATCAAGAGAAGTGGCAAAATCAAGAAACGATAAAGTAAGCAGATAAAATCAAGAAGGAATATTTATGGAAAAGTGGTTAACCCTAAAATATGAAAATAGGTTAAGTGGACCCATAGAAATGGGTTAACATTATTTCAATAATAATTTTAATGGGTGAATTAGAAGGGACCCAACCCTAAAATAAGGTGTAGCCAAGTGACCCAGAAGATGTTTTAAGGAAGCTACTGAGAGTATAAAGTTCTAAGAGGTAAGGCCTTCATCGAATACACTTGAGCATATTGAATATCTATATGTTTCTGAGGTTTCAATTAATGATATATTGTGAATGAAATTCGGAGGAAATGAAGAAAGGAAGGCCGAAATGCAAGGAAGCTGGCTAAATTATTTTGAAGGTGCTTCTATGGTATGTTATTTTCAAAATATCCCCACCATTTTCGCTTATAACTTCTGTAATGATTCAGATCTTGAACTTTCTATTCAAGTGAGACAAATATATGTGGCTAAAAATTCAGCTTGTGGGTCGTTGTATTTTTGGATTTACATCCATGGAAGTTGTATTTGTACTCAAACTAGTCAAAATCAGGTTTTTTTTGGGTAAAAACGTCATAACTCTTTCATAACAGATCCAAATTTAGTGAGACAAAATTTTTAGGTTAGGGTAAAGGCTTTAGTATGATGTAACAGTTTTATATCATTTTATCATCAAATATTTGTGTGGGGCACTCTCTACAAAGACGCTCTCTAATGACAAATTCAACAAGGTATGTGATTTTTCCTATAAATCGTTCTGAGAGGTCTCCAAGTAGTGCCCCTTGGATTAATTGCATAAAACACACTGGAAGAACATTGTGTACTGCCTGCATCTCTTATTACTACAGTTCAATGTTATGATTGTTTCAAGTTGGGGTTGTTGGACTAATCCAAAACCAGGTACACACCAAAGAAAAGCCTTAATTTAGAAAACGCCAGTCCTTTGCCTAAAGTTACAAGGTTTGCAGAATGATCAGATTAATATCTGTATTCATTCTTACATTCACAAATTAGACTTGATGATGAAATTACGAGGATTTTGGTTGAGGTACATACATGGTTGAGACAAGTAGTTGGATGAGTTGGCAATATTACATGAGGTGCATAGCTGACATGCCATACATATTGTTGAGTCATTGTTGATGATTGTTGTTACGATTGGTATATACCTATACATGGTTGGATGCACTTGTTTATGGTACAAAGATTACAAAAAGTTGGTGCATGGTTGATGCTCTGTTTATGGTACAGGTTGATTATGTGTTGGTGCATGGTTGATGCTCTTGCTTATGGTACAGATTGATATCTTATTGAGAGGATTGTTGCCTATCTCAGTTGGTGCTGAGAATGTAAGCTGAGTCTTGCATATGAGCTGGTGGTAGAGTTGTACTCTATTCATTGTTGTCAGATAAAACGCAAGGATTGTAGTCCATAATAAAAAAGAAAATTGCACGCATCTTGTGTTCTTGTGTTCATTGTAGATGACTTGTTGATGATATATTGGTTGATATATAAGGTTGATTGTTGTCACATCTAATTGGTTATAAATGACAACAATGGGTAATGAATAAACAAGAATGCTAATTGATGAGTTTTGTGCAAGAGTGAAGTTTTGGGAAAAGGATCTCCACACTCATTCACCCCCTCTAAGTGTGTGGTAGGTGTGTCCAACAATTGGAATCAGAGTGGCCTTCACTACAAGCCTTAACAAGTTTGGAGGAGATCCATGGACACTTAAATGGATGATGAAGTTCCAACCTTGATGAGGAAAACTACCTAATTTGAGAATAGAGATGAGAGTGTATTTGATGACAATGGGAGCAGCCTATTTGAAAGGCAACCATCGGGTGGATATGTCTGAAGAACAAGTCAAAGTTTGCAGCTCAAAGAAAGAAGAATGGGATGCATTGGCTCTCAAGACAATTCTTAGTGGACCTCAAGTCCTATCAAAGAGCATGCTGGACAAATGCACTTCCAATTAAGGATCTATATTAAATCTAGAGAGACATATCAAAGAAAAGAAGAGAAAGAAGAAATTGAAGACCAATTCATCAAGATAATCAAAGGTAAAAAATCATAAAAAAAAAAAAAAAAAAAAAAAAAAAAAAAATGATTTTGAAAACATTTCAAGTGAAGATAAAGAATCAAGTGATAATAGCACAAAGGAAGATCTGAAGACATTCAAATAAAAGCAAAGAAGTATGTGCGTTGATATTGGCAAAAAGGAAGACTGTGGATATTTCAAAATGAAGGTAAAAACACTCTAAAGCCCTTGAATGCAATGATGATGATGATGATTTTTCTACAAGTGAAGAAGAAGATGTAGATAGTTTTGTGTAAAACTCTGATGGTATTTATCCCATGAAAAAGAATAGAAGGAAATCTATTAAAACCTGCTAAAGGAAATTGAAGAGGGATTATACATGTATAGGAGTGATCATATTTTATACACACTATAACTATCTTCGGATAACACTAAGAAGTTTTAGGATTCAGCACGCCTTGAAGTTGGGTTGGAATGCTCAAAGAACAAGAAGAGAGTTCTAAATTAGGAAGAAAGGAAGAAGAGAGATCACAAGACTAAAAGAATGGCAGACATGAATATAGATGATGAGATTAAAGCTTTTGAACCATTAGTCCATCACTACAAGACCCAAATTGAAGAAGAAGCCAAAAGAATAGAGAACCATTGAAGATTCAAAATAAAATGAAAAGGAAGAGTCATACAGGTTAGAAGCTGAAATTGTTGATCTCGAAAGAAGGTGGAAAGTCAAACAAATTTTGAATAGCCCACTAATCTTGATGAGATCTTGGAAAGTCAAAGATCATCAGTGATAAATCAGTCTTGGCTGGCCAAAGGAGAAGATACACATGTTGGAAGCAAGCACCTCAAAGCATGAGGTAAATATATCAAAATATTAAAGACAATGTTGCAAAGCAAACCATCTACACAAGGAAAGAAAATTTCAAAAAGAATGTTGCGAAGACATCAACAAGCTATTATTGGGACACCAAAGCAAAGGTATGAAAGCATTTTTCATGGGCATTGTTATTCGTAATGGATATGGTCACAAAGCTTTTGAATGTGGTGATCTTAAGGAAAGAAGATATACTGAAGATTCTATAACACCACAAGGTGTTAGAGATGTGATCAAATAGGACATATTTCTATTCACTGTAATTCTATGAGATGCTATAATGTGAGGGATTTGGCCACAAACTCGTGGAGGAACACAAGAAGAAAGTCCATGATGAGAAATCACATAGCATGGCTGGGAAGAAGAAATGAAGCAAGAAAGGGAGACATCTTAAAAATAAGGATACTCCGAGCTCAAGTTTTGAAGAGAAGGTTCATCTACAGAAGCGGGTGAAGACAGCTAATCAGAATGAAAGATTAAAGGGAAGTTCAAATGTGCCATTTACTAAGGCACATGCGTAACTGCAGGATAATGTGTCCACATGTTATGACTTTGAATAGGTCATGTACACACGCACTATGTTGTGTAGCAGGCCGCGTATACGTTGTAAAGCCTTGGGAAAAAGGCAAATGCACATGGCTTGGAGCTCTGATGATGGCATAACTCCAAGGGTGTGGTCCGACATTGTTTGTTGTTGGTTCTGACACTATTTGTTGCGTGTTTAAGTGTTCATCTATTGGATTATGTAAAATAAAATCTGCATTGCACCCAACCTAAGAGTATGGTTTGATGTTGATCTGTTGGAGTACATATCTGGTACTTTTTGAAGTTTCATTAATATATCTTATGATGTGCCATTGGAAGCATATGGTATTGTTGGGATATCATGGTGCATGCATTTTCATGTGGATGGCCACACATTGAGACATGTAGAGGAGAGTCATTGTGTACATCATTGGGGAATCTTATTTTATTGACGCATATGATATACTTTTTTGGTGCAAGTAATGATGTATGATGGTACACCCATGATGGTATTTGTTTTAGCATATTGATAGATGCACATTGTTTGGCATGTTGGTAGATGCACATGTTGGCATAATAGATGCACATGTTGGCATATGGTGCATACATTCTTTACTGATGATATATTTGGCACATTGTTGATGTACATGGTTGATGTACATGGGTGTTGTGCATGGTGGGCACATTTTGGTACATGATTTTACTTGGTGGATATATTGTTCACATTCTATTTCATTGATGACATATCTTTTATTTCATGATGTATGAAGGGTACAGTTTGATGTGCATGAACAGGTCCAAGGATTGTCATTTTGTAGCATATTGTTCATCTTGCAGAGAAGATAGGGGAGATATACCCACAGGGGGATTTATTATCCTTCCCACAGATTCTAGGAGGACATTTATCAGATGCATGGTCTCTGTGTGGACTAGATTGCATGTGTGAGGACAGAGGCATTGTGGGGGAGCATGACCTGATATGATTTCAAGCAGCCAAGCATCAACTCTGTTCAAAAAGGGGAGAGATTATTCAGAGGAAAGATCAAAGGAATTCAGATAGGGGAGAAGCCCCAAGGAGAGTCTAAGCAAGGGGCGCAGCCCAGGAGAATGGCCCCTAAGCCTGATGTCAAGGGGAGAGATAATCACATTGATGTGTCTATTGATGGGAGAGATTGATATGGGAGAGATAGTCACATTGGACTATTGATGTAGAGCATGCCTTGTCTACATGTTGACATCAATAATTTGTAATTGTGTTTATAATTGGTGTTGACATCAATGTTGGTATTGCAATCAATGCAAAAGGGGGGGAGATTGTTGGGAGATTGTTGGATCATTTTGTCATTGATGTCAATGCTTTAATTGATAATGGTTTGATTATTTGGGATTGTTGGATCATATGTCATTGATGTAAATGGTTTAGTTTGATTGATGTCATTATTGATGTCAAGTAATTGATTGATATGATCTCCTTTGATGAGAATTTTATATGTCCAAGTGGAAACCAATCGATGCAAAGTGGTAAACAAAATGGATGAACCCAAAGTGGTCCCCTTATGGTGAAGCCCTCACTGAAGACGCTTATGGATTGAGTTATCCTAGAAGAACATTGGAGGACCCATGCTAATACTATTGTCTCTATCAAGGATTTATAAGGTACAAATGGATGAACCCCAAAGTGGTCCCTGAGAAAGCCCTTACGAAGATTTACGGATTGAGTTATCCCAGAAGAATGGTTGAGGACCCATGCTTGTATGAGGAATAACTAGATGAAGATCAAGGAAATACAGAAACCATCCCAGATGGATAGTGCTTGTCATGCCATTTCTGGTAGGTTGGAATGTCACATAACTCTTCACGGTTTGAGATTTTTGGCCTTACGAAGATGAAGGATGGCTTGAAGCCCCCAAAGTCAAAGAAGTCAAAAGTGACCTAAAAGAAGAAAATGATAAAATAAGGTGAAAAAATAAAGAAGGAATATTTATGGAAAGTGGTTAACCCTAAAATAAGGAAAATAGGTTATAACCCAGAAATGGCTAATATTCTTTACCAAGGTGATTTATTTTAATAATCAAGAGAAGTGGCAAAAATCAAGAAATGATAAAGTAAGGTGATAAATCAAGAAGGAATATTTATGGAAAGTGGTTAACCCTCTAAAAATAAGGAAAATAGGCTGCTGACCTATAAATGGGTTAATATTACTCAATAATAATTTTAATGGAGAAATTAGAAGTGGACCCAACCCCAAAATAAGGAAAGTAAATAAGTGACCTAGAAGATGTCTTTTAAGGAAGCCACTTGAGAGTATAAATAAGAGAAGGCTCTCTCATTTGAATAAAAATTAAGAATATTGAATATATATATATGTGTCTAAGGTTTACCAATGATATCGTATCCGAAATTATGAGGAAAGTGAAAAAGGAAGCTGAAATGCAAGGAAGATGATAAAATTTTGAATATGCTTTCTATGGTATGTTATTTTCTGTGGTCATCTCACCATTTCGCCATAACTCTTTTCTATAATGATTCAGATCCTAAAATTGCTATGAAAGTGCAAAAAAATATTCAAGTATTTTTGGTTAAAAATCAGCTTGTGGGTCGTTGTATTTTTGAGTTACACTTTGTGGAAGTTAGTTTGTGGTCATCCCCAAACTAGTCAAAATGATTGGTGTTTCGGGTAAAAAACGTCATAACTTATTCATAACAGATCCACATTCAAAGTGAGACCAAATGTGTCGGTTAGGGCAAAGTCTGTAGTATTATGTATTAGCTTCCGCCATCATTTCATTGAATATTTTGTGCACTCCTTACAAAGATGTCGCCGTAATTCAGCAAGGCCATTTTTCATAAATCCTTTCGAGAGGTTCCAAGAGGACACTTGAGAATTGCATGTTCACTAATCAAGAAATACTGTATCAGTTTCATATTTATAAATTATAGTTCAAATTTATGATTACTAAGCTAGGTTGTTGACTAACTAAACTAGGCATGTGAGACTAAAGAAAAGTTTGACGAAAATGCTAGTCTCTTCTTTTAAAAGTTAGTTAAAGGCTCTTCTAGTTGAATGTGATCAGATACCAGGTCTATTTCATAGCTACAAATCAGATTTTGATGATGAAATTGATGAGGGCTTTTGGTTGAGGGTACATGTTGAGGCCATGGTTGAGACAAGTAGTTGATGTGAGCTAATACTACATGAGGTGTGTAGCTGATGATGTTGGTACATACTTTGAGTCATTGTTGGTGATTGGTTGACACATGACAGAAGTATACTTGGTACATGGTTGGATGCACTTGTTTATGTTAAAGTTGATTACAGTTGGTGTATGGTTGAGGAATTTGTTTTATGGCATGTGTTGGTATTGGTTGATGCTCTTTGCTTATGGTGCTGCATTGATATCTGTTGAGGATTGTTACCCCATCTTAGTTGGGTTCTGAGAATGCAAGATGATTCTTCCATAGATTCCGGTGCTCTGTAGAGTTTTACTCTATTCAGCTATTGTTGATAAACCCCAAGGATTGTAGTCCTAATAAAAGAAAAATTGTACATACATCTTGTGTGTTCTTGTGTTCATTGTGGTGATGTGACTTGTTGATGTTATATTGCTGATATATGTTGTTGATATGTGCTCACATATAATTGGTTATAAATGACAACAATGGGTAATGAATAAATGTTGAATGCTAATTGATGAGTTTTTGTGCAAGAGGGAAGTTTTGGGAAAAAGAGCCCCACACTCATTCACCCCCCCCTCTAAGTGTGGTAGGTGTGTCCAACAATCATTAGGGTGGTGATATCACCCTTCGATCATATATGATACAGTGGAATAAAAGTAAGAATGCATATATACATAATGAAAGAATACAAAATGAAGCTACACCACACTAGAATGCCATGCAGATGGTACATACAAACGGATGAAAATGCCTAAATTACATGTACTTACCTCTTGGTTGAATTTTAGTTGTAGTCAAATAACCAGTGAAACCATCCTAGCAATATCTAATAATACCTTCCTTTGTTCTTCATTATAAACCAAAACAATGGTAATTCAAGCACAAAAATAACAAGAGTTAGAAAATGTATTGTATCATCGAAAATCGTAAATTATAGCTCATGGAGGCAGGAGGGATAAAAAAAATTATTCCAAGTCACACTCTTAGGACAACACTAAATCCATCTTAGAAACTAGTGATCGTGAAAAACCAAAGGTTCAAAAGGCCGACCCAAAGAGTCTAAAGGTTGGCTATCTTGGACATCTTCACATTCTGAGGTCTAGGAAGGACTAGCAAGAATGTAGAGGATGACTAACAATTTCATAAGGGAAGGCTGAAAGACTAAGATAATAAACTTCTTCTTTAGGAATTCAACCTACCCTTGAATTCTAAAAATAAGATTTTCCTCAGAGAAAATTGAAGACAAGGGACATATTTCCAACTGCATCCTTAGTGACATAGTGAGGCAAAGTAATCGATGGAGATTGGAAAACCTTGTTATAAGTGTTCTTCTTTGGGAAAGAAATGTACTCACCTTTATCAAGATCTAATAAAAATGGTGGTTGATAATATTCTTAATAGAATAAATCCAAGTGCTCAAAGGAATACTCATCAAAATTTTCAAGGTATGACTGAAAATCATTAGGAGAATATTACATTGGGTCATCCTTGGGTGTTTCAAAACTAGTAGTAACCTCATATGATATTTTTAAAGGCAACTTTTGGAAATGACCCTCAATGTCGTAAATGAGATCCCCATCATATCCAGTCACATCCCATTTACGTTTCCCAACATGTATGAACTCATCAATATTAAAACAAATTCATCACATTTATCATAACATGAAGGGCATAAAACATCCAAGGGATCCTCTAATACTTCTTCACTTTCCAAATCATAAAATAAAGCATCATCAAAATCTTGCAAAGGGAAATAACTTATCGTGTTTACTTATTCCTCTACAGGAGCTTTGCGGATTTGGATAACTTCATTAAATTGAAGAGAATTCATCATTGTCTCATCCTCATGACTTGTCTCTACATATTCAACTTCATAATAAGGAGGATCTATCTTGTCCAAGGATTCCCTTTCTCCTTTCCCCTATGAATCATATAATAAGGTATCATAAAAAAATTGAAAATGAAAGTGACTAACCTCATGCTCTTATTCTTGTGCAAGAGGAATAGTCTCTTGGATGGCTTCATCAGAGGGAGGGGCACACATAAATACTTCATCAACATGTTTTATATCTTCAGGATCTCTCTCTTTAACCATGTCTTAATTATCCTCAATAGAAGAATGAGTAAATTATTTCTCTTCCTCATGGGATTTGAAACCATCATTAGGATCCCTTTCCTCAACCTCTGGTTGGTCGATGACTTGTTCCCTTCTTTCAAATATATCAAGGGAAAATAATCTCTCCAGACTAAGAGTATTTGGGGTACCTTTGGGGTCACAAACTTTGGTTTCTAGAGAAAATATTTGTTTTCTCTTGAACAAAGAGATATTCACCTCGATTTGTATGGCCATGTGATAGGCATCATTGATTGTTTTTGGCCTGTTCTTATTGAGGAGAAACCCTAAATGCACTAAGAGGGCATTGATATAGAGGTAAATGAGGTACTTGTTTCCAGGACAATGGCTTCTAGGAATATGATATAGAAAGTTCTCAAACCTAGAATGGAATTACTTGACAATCTCATTATCATTTTGTTTTATGTACTTGAGTCTTTTTAGTATAATTTGGATATCTTCCAATTTAATACCCCATTTCTTGAGAAAGGTTTCTTCGAACTGGTCCATAGATATTATATTAGTATCAGGGAGATTTTCATACCATTTCCTAGCATTGCAATGAAGAGTGGTAGAGAAAAGTTTCATTTCCAAATCCTTAACATCATCACTGATAGGGTGGAGTTCAAAGAAATCCCAAAAATTACCCATGTGATTGTCCGCTCTAACCCCATCACTACTTGATAATCTAGGGAGACTTTTTTCATAACTTGGGGGAATTTGTCGAGGGTAACCCGAAATTGTACTCATATACAAGGGTTTAAATTTTCCTGGATCCCATTGAGAATCCATGTTCATATTAATTATTAGTGTTGTCACTAGATAATCCTTCTAGGGATTATCAAATGGAAAAGAGGCAATCACCCTCAGTGGACTTGCCAGGTAAGCTTCATAAGATAAAAGGATTTAAGGGAAAGGCTTACCAAAAAAGTGTTGCTGTGGAATATTGACTTAGTGTTCACCGACAAAGGCTCCAAAATGTTATCATACAATTTGTACTTTCCCAAATCCCAAGGAAATTTGATATATAATTGGAATAATTGAGAATGACCTATCACTGTCACATTAATAGGAAATCCCTTTCTATTTAGAAGTATGTTGTAGTACCCCAAGGGAGACGTTCCCTGTCACCAGAGGGTTGTAGAAGGCTAGGAAAATGATACAAGAAAATCCCTTCCCTCTCATAAGTAAATCAAGTTAAAAGGGTTCTTTAAGTCTTATTGAAGATGATTCAAGAGAATATTAATGTGTACCTGCCCAAAACAAGACAACAAAGAAAAAAGGGGCACTTTCCAAGTACCAAAATGATATTAGTGCTTCATACGACAACGAACTCTTAAGAAATGTATTAGCTGATATATAATTGCAGAAGTATAGTAGTTTATAAAAATAATAGTAGATTTGCAGAAACCACAATAACTATGCTTCAAAATGCTTGATAAAAGACTTGAAATAATATCTTTAACTAGGGAAATTGATAATGAATAGTCACAAGTAGTTTTAGAAATGTCTAGCTAGCATAACACATCAATTTTATGATTAATTTGTTGTTGTTGGATGGATGTAGAAGTATTTTTCAACAACAACAAGTAGGTTAATGATTTAATCTAATCTAAGGTTAGTAGGAGTTAGTACATGTTCAAGAGAAGATGTTCTGAAAATTGTTTGATCAATCAACAATTGTAATGGGTACACTAGTTCCTTCTAGGGTAATGTAGTCAATTATGGAAACAATAAATCTTATGGGAAAATATAAATGATAATATTTATCCAAAGGGGATGGAGAGGATAAGAAAGGTGTTGGTAGCCCAAGGCCTCAAAAATCCAAGTCCTAGAGATAATTGCTAGAAAGTAATAAAAATTAGGCCCTAGCGATTTCTCTTTTCCTTAGACAAATGGAAATGAAATGTGAAATAGGAAATGGAGTAGGTTTAATATAGTTCTCTAATGGTATGGATCTACTATCTACTTCTGTATAGGTTCCTTTCAAGAAATATTAGCAAGTGGAATCTTATAGAGAAAAAGATAGTAACATATGACTTTCTCCTAGGGTTTCAAGAAAGCAAATTCATAATGTTTGACATGAAACAAATAAAATCAACTATAAGCATTCATTCACAATAAATAAATGTAGGTTTTCTACTAAATTCACCAAGAATAATCAAGCATAACCCCTAGTTGAAGATCCTCCACATGAAAAAATTTCAAAATACAACAAGATTTGTCTCCCCAAAAGTTGTGCACCACTTAATTTCAGCCAATAACCCTTAAAGAGGGCCAAATTTCAGACCACCAATTGTGTGATGAGTGAATGATGAATAAAAATGAAAGTTTTATCTCTTATTTATACAATATCAATGACCTTTAATTAAAATTATGTCATAAAAAGGATGACATGGCCAAATTACATTAAAATCCATTTTTTACATAAATGACAACAATTAACCCTAATTTCATCTTCAAGGGTGATGTCATGCCCTTCTGGGGTGATGTTAGGCCCCCAAGGTGGAACACTAGGCCTAAAATGGAAATTGTTTTTCCTCTAAAGGCCCCAAATGTTGCCACACCTGCAAACTAGCACCAAACCACCCTCATAAATGTAAGTACTGACTGGATGAGGTCTACAGTAAAAATGATTACGTCTATGGCTCTCAAGGGTTAACGTCTTGGAGGAAAGGGAAAAACCCTGTAGCTCTTGGTTTGTCTGAGTGTCCCTGGTGCAATGTACTTCCTTCTTCTTAGCGCCATCCTCTGGTTTTTGTTTCCCCCTGGTGGGGTCACAACATCCATCTGTTGGGCTTTCAACCCCATGGAGGTCTGAACTAATCATTCCCCCATATATACCTATCCACTGGGAAAAGTCCTCCAGAAACCACTAGTACGCTCTCCAAGGGCTCATAAGTCACATGGATAATAGCAATGTCAATCACATCTAATATTCAAATTACCCAAACATGTGCATCAAACCCCCCTTTACCTATACAAATGCTCAAATATGTTATGTAGTTTAACAAGTCAGGTTTTGAGTAGGTATTAGGATGTGCTATTGGGATAATCCTCCTTAAGTTTGGGGTGTTTCCCAAGTGAGAACTAATCTAAAGTAATGTAAGTGTGTGTGATGTGGCATAGGGTAGCTGTTTGGGTAGAGGGTGCAGTGATAACAGGGAAATGCAGGTCTTGCCTATGGGTTCCTATCTAGAGGGAAATATTCACCTTATCATGGATTCCATTCTTTATTAGTCCATTCAATTCCTTTTATTGTTAGTCTTATTTCTTTTGGTCTTTTTTATTTTCAAGGGAAAAAATGGGGGACACTATCTTGGCGTGGTGACCAGGAATGACAACGTTACCCACAAGAATTTCATAGATATGAGAAGGTTATCTCATGATGAGACACCCTTTCTATTGGCTATGCCACCAAGAGCCACTACCCTGGTTTGATAAATAGATAGATGTTAGTGTCATACCTCTACATTCCCATGGACCTAATAGGTCAACTGATTATGAAACATCCCATCCACCAACAAGTACCTTCAGTTTTGATTTATCTTATGGGTAGCCTTTTCTTACTGAGAAGCCTTTTGTTTCTTTCTTGGGAATGCCTAGGTCAATCATCTCAAAGGTTTCTTTTTGGCTTTTAAAGTTTTCCAACTACTTTTACCCCTTGGTAATTTAGCCCATTCTTCTTAAAACGCAAGGTACAACCCTTCCTAGCATGAAAAATCCAATGCCTGAACCAAGGTGAGGTAATATGAGAGGGATAATGATGGAAAGTGGTAAGTATGGAGGTAATGGATGATGACCTTTCACATACCCACCCAGTGGAAACTCATCCTAAAGGGGAATCAACTTACTAGGACTTCATGTCACTCTCCTAGGTATGAACAAGTTAAAGAGTATAATTTCCAAGAAGACGTTATGAAATCAATGAGAATTTTGTGCAACATATTAAATTTCTTCAAAAATCAGAGTGACACATACAATGATACCTCGAATCATTACCTCATGGAGAAAGACTTACTGCTAATTGAGGACCAGGTTGGTGGGATGCACATTGATGATGTTGATAAGTGGGATGCACTGAAGAAAACATGGGCCCTCCAGGGCCATGCTCAAATCATTTGGGTCTCGTCACTCCATGTTTAGGACCTGTGGGTATCGAGAAATCATCTCCTCATTTATCCCTAGGATAGGGAATAATAATATAAATAAATCAAAATGGTATCATAGGTCATAATTTGATGTGGAATTCCCCAATAGGGATTTGGGGATGTTACATGATTAATCCACAAGATATGGGAGTGTATAAGAGGATTTCTAGGAGGGTTCCAAGGGGGAATTAGCCATGTCTCTTAAATCAACCCACTACCTAAAATTATTATTGGTATATGAACCTGTTATTTTGTTGTTTAGTGTTCTAAAAGACAATCATTGAATGCATGAAAGAGGGTGGGTGTGAGGAGTCACATCCCATATTTATTAGAATCATTGGACTAAGTACAATCAACTTTGGGAAGTGGGTAAGACAATAATAAAAGAAAAGAGAGGAAAATTTGAATGAGAAGCTACTGAAGATTTAGATAGTAATGTTTTTGGGTGAACAACAAGAACAAAACAAGGAAGGAGAGATTTGGATGTAGAGAAACCATGGAGGGAAAATTATGGAGCATATATGGAGAAAAATACTGAAGATCTAGGTTGTCTGGCTTAAATAGAGAACTAATATGTGAGTTTCACTATAACGTCAAGTAATTTCTAGTATTTTACTAGTATTTTTCCTAGTAGTGAGCTCCCTTGAGTTTCCCATTTGTGAGATTCTTGGTTATCTGTGCCAAAGAGAACTTGATAAATTAATGGGATAACTGATGAAATGATATAAGTGAATGAGTATAATCTTTGGGTTGGGCAGGTCAAAAGGAAGGGAGCTAGTGGAAAATCAGGATAGTTGTAGGAGAATACAAGTGGGTTATGTGATTTTTTAATCTATGAGTGGAAAATGAGAGACCTCCCTCTATTATCAATTACTAGCCCTAGATCGGGGGTGAATTTCTATTGACATTAACATCAATTTCATGGTTGGATGGAATGTCCATCTCAAGAAGATGGTTGGACAATTGTTTTTAAAAGATAAGTGTTTTATATTGTTTTTGTGTTGCATTTTGAGATTAATTGTTCTATATTAACTTTGTGTTTGAGAACGATTTGCATGTTGTTTTATTTGAGTTTATTAGTTACATTTTATGTTTATTTTAGAATTTTTTAGATCCATCTAGTTCATGATATCAACAAATGGTTAGAATTAATTTTTTTTCGGTAGCTGGTAAGCTACAATATTAGCTAGAATTTTTAATTTTATTTTTTGTGTATTCCATGCAGTAATGTTCTTCAGTTAGGCTAGGGAATTCTACAAATTGGTATCAAGTCTTATTTTTTGACACTGGACCCATATGGTCCAAGAACTAGTGCGAATTTGTGCAAATACATCATTACAAATTTCGATTTGTGACAAATTTGGGGGAAAAAATAAAATTACAGAGAAATCACTAAATTCATGAGAAAATTTGAGTTTTAAATTCCTCAGAAATGTTGAAGAGATTATATGAGTATCAATATCTAGAGTTGCATAGTTAAAATTCGACAAATTCATGTTTTAATCACTTCTAAAGAATTGGGCGAAGTTTGATGGATCGATCACTGAGATCTAGCTTGATTTTGAAATAAACAAATGAGATTCATTGTATATAGATTTAAACACTTATAAGGGTTTTTGCAGTTTGGAAAGGTTTAACAGATCAATGACTGAGATTCATTTTGAATATTTGGGAAAGTGAGATAGGGATTCAATGGTATGAATTCATTTTCGATCATTTGGAAGTTGGATAAGATCAATGTTCATGATCATTATGAATGGAAGAGAAATGGCCAAGATTCATCTGGGATTTGGTCAAAATTTTCTAACTATTTTGGAGTTCTCCAAAAGAATTCATCGATGGCTCAGTCATTGATATTTGTAAAGAGTATTTGTTTTCCAATAGAAAATACCAATGTCCAATGATGAGGGTTTAAAAAAATTGGCAATAGGTTGCATGCATCCAAAAGAAATAGTGGATCGTTGATTCTGAATGGTCAGGGGGTTGGAAGAATTGGCGAGGTGTTCAATTCATCCAAAGAAAGTTATTCATCATCGATGAAGGAAAGAGGAGGATGATGTGTCATGCTATGTCAATTTCCACATGTCATGTCCTATCATATTCTAGGTCCCATACCACATTAGTCGAGTTTGCATGTCAACACCCATGTGCCATGCCACATAATCTTGGTTTCCACGTCAGCTAAGAAATGGATGATGGTTGATGTTTAGGTAGGCTAGTTTAGAGATGTTTTGCAAGTCAGTTGTCAAAGTAAATGGTGAATGGCCAACGGTCGGGTCAATCGATTTAGCGATGTCTTGCAAGTCAATTTTGAAAGGAAACAAATGATGGTCAATGGTTAAGTTGGCCAGTTTAGTGATTCCTTGGAGGTCAGTTTCCAAAGGAAGGGGTTAATGGTTGATGGTGAGGTCGACGTCTTTGGTAGTGTGTGGCATGTGTCAAAAGGAAAATAATGATTTCTAATGGAGCTCAAATCAACGATCCATATTCTTTCTAGTTGATGATCGAAGATGGGGATTGATCCATAGTCATGTAAAAGGATTAGTAGATCAATGAATCATATTTCAATTAATTTTGATATTGATGGTGTATATTAAAATAATTATATCATAGTAAAAATAATTAATTTTCAACTAAATTTTTGAAATTTTGAAGGCCTTCAACTTACAGGGGCATTTGAAACCCTAAAAATTGTTTTTAGGAGTTCAAATTTTTGAAACTGTAAGTTCCAAAGGCACCACATAGAGTTTTTACAAATTGAATAAAATATCTCAGAGAGAGAATTCCAATGAGCTATCCTATACGCAAAAGAGAAATCGTATGAAAAAATTTCAATTGGAATAGTTAAGGGTATAATTTTGGATGTGGCTTGTCTCTAGAGGGAATAACTTGCTACGAAGTTTGTTTAGGGTGGAGGATAAATCTATGGAAATATTATGAACCATAGAAGACAATTTTGGATCTAGATTTGGAATCTAGGTATGTAAAAATGTTCAGGAGAAGAAGGAATGCACCTATAGAATGGGAAAATAGTATAAACTTCCTCAAACCAAAACATTCATCACGAAACTTGAATTTGGGAAAATGAATAGTTGTTGGAAAGGCATTGAGGAGGATAATACATCTGTCCACCGAAAATTTTGAATTGGGCAAAAACAAATTCTGAGAAAGTAATAAAGAAATTTTTCAACAATAAAAATAGAGTAATGAATGGAAGTTACAACTTGTGTGTTAGAGCCCTAAATATTATAAATATAATAAATAGCTAAATACCACAATTAAAAAACTATATCTAATTAAACATATATACTTGATTCAATATTTCATATCTATCTAGGAATGTAGGGTGATTAACTTAACCATAAACCATGTACCTACAATCTTGCGACCTCAAAAATGTAGTGATACCTTGATGTTGATCTGGAAAAAAACTCAAAAACCAAATGGGGGACGACTCTCCACCCAACCCTGTACCTTTATACTTTAATATTTAGTAGCATGTCACCCTCAAGCCCTCAATCGACTACTAAACCAACAATCTGAGGCCTTGTTCTCTCTCTAGACCAATGAAAGAGAGGTGTAATTTTATCCTTGGTTTCCCTCTTTATAGAGTTCATCCATGATAAAGATAAAGAACAAGATCCCCTAGGATCCTTTATTTACTTATTTATTATAGTTTATAATTATTAAGTTCTTGTTTATTATTACTTATTCATATAAGTACTTATTATAACCATTTTAGATGAAATATTATATCCCTTTTATTTTTATTAGGGGCATAACATACAACTCTCCTTCAAGGAACTTCAACCCGAAGTTAGTTTTGATTATCTTACTTATAGGTTTTTAATTAGCGCACTATATCGTCCAAAATACCCTCCATTAGCTCTAATATCTTCCACAATGCCCTTTGGTGGACTAGTATAACCACCTAAGTGACTACATTAGGCATTGAAATTCAAAATCACAACACTAAGGAAGCACAAGTACTCTCTTGCCATTCTTTCCTACTTTTGGAACTAGGGTTAAAGCTTGTTGGTCTATCCGGATCCTTAAGGCTTAGACCGAATCTTTGAAAGAAAGAATACAGATATACATAATTAATTTTTTCATCAAAAAATAACTCAATAATGATCATTACTAATAATACCAATGTTTCATTAAAATCATTTCCTCTTCTTTCAACCAGAAGGTTGGCATATTACAACATCTATATAATCACCCTATATGATGCCAAGTTCCCATTCAATACATTTCATATTTCCTTAGGAACTTAAGCCTTTATGTGATGAAATATAAATTCAATCAATCATGTAAGGACTTAAGAAAGTTGCACCATTCAAAAATTCACATGAAAATGAAACCTAACCCTTTACCATTAAGTACCTAAGAGAAAATCTCAAGCAAGAAGTGGTCATGTTTTTCTCCATAACCATTGGCACATGTGAAGACAATTCTTTACAAAATTTTCAATAGTGAGATGGAACAAGGAACTTCTTCCTTTGAAAACAATTTTTTTCATTCAATATCTTTTCTCTCTCTCTTTCTCCATCTTCAATATGTGACATCTCTGGAGCACGACAAACAAGTAACCATTAAACACTTAAAAATGAATGATTTTGTAAGGAGAATGATGAAACCATGGTGTTTCCCATTAAAGTAATCAAGATGCATCATCCATAGAAATTCCCACCAAGAATCATATACTCATATTGTATATGATTGTATATAAAATAATGAACCATGTGAATCTGCTATTAATGATAGTGAAAATATGTTGTTAAAGATAGAGAAAGAATGATATCAAGACTTATATTATCAGTTACCACAAGTACTACTATGTTTCAAGAGGGAAATATACATTGTGTATTCAAAACAATTAGATCAAGGTACATTTATCAATCTTGTTTATATCAATGTTTAATCACACGATAAATATGTAGAAGGAGAAAAAAGTGAGCCAATTCCTTGAGCAATCATTTCACATTTTTGTTATTAATTGCAACTGAAATTTAGGTGCCTAAAAATCAATGAATCATGTGGTGTAACCCAAGTACCTTGAATTGAGACAATAATACAATAGGAATTTCATCAATGCATCAATAATGTTCAAATATGAAGGAGAGTTTTGTAGTGATCTTGACTTACACTTCTCAATAATTCTATATATATAGTCTTGGACTATTGTCATACTACTATTCTAGGTATTCGTGTCTTGTCTGGAAAAAAATAGTCACAACTACTACAATCAATATTTTAGGATTTCTTACCCGTCAATCTTACCTTACCAAAAGAACTAATGTCTCGTGCAGAGTTAAATATTTTCAAGAAATGCTATTGGTGAGAGTATTTTCCAAAATATTCCCTATTGAAAGTAGGGAATTCAAACTGAAATTTACTTCTATGCATCCATTATCTCAATTTTTTGTGATCATAAATATAAATAGATATCTACCCACAACCACAATATATGCATGCACATATACATTTTACCAAACAACCATGCATAGAACCGTTTTAGATCATCCTAGGAAATTGTACATAAACAAAAATGTACGTGGATGGATCTTAAAACCAAACCAGAAAACATGTAGCCTCATCCTCACTGGTTGACATATGTATAACCAACAAAACTCTATCCCTAGTTTCTTCCAATTAGTTTATTTGTTCCTATTATGTCTTTTTCCATTCAAAAGGAACAAGGGTCATGCTCGCAATTAATGAGAGAAAGGTTATTTTGACCCAATTCCTTGGGTCTTCACCAAATGTGCTCCAACTAGTTTGAGATGGGAATAACCTTAGATCATCAAATTTTCCCACAATTTATAAGATCACACATATGTTGTTGTTTTAGTAATATCATTTACATGGAGTTGATAAAGTTTGTACTAAGCCTGTCAACAATGAAATCTTAAATCTATGTTTACAATTTGACCATAATCCATGTGACATTCAAGTGTAAACCATCTATTACAAAGGGTTCCCTTATCACTCATTGCCAATAACCACCCATGGTATTCAATGCCCTTTTATTTGATGTGGGGACACTACCTTCATCTTATCTCTATATTCAAACAACAATTCTTCCATGAACCATTTTTTCACAATCTATATGTTACTTTTGTAACCATCTTCTTAATAAGGGATTTTATATTGAGATTGTAAATATGAACACTTTATTCCTTTTATGGTTTCAAGTTGTATATATGATCTACAAAAGGACTAGACATAGCTTTAGAGCTTAAATTTATTTTCAAATCCATTTCTAAGTGTTTTTTAATTTCAAAAATACTTTGAAGACAACTTGCAACAATGTGCAATATCCATGTTACAAGGAATTTCTTCATCCAAGACACCTCATCCTGCATGTGTGGAATCCATATTGTCTCACAAAAATTTTAATGTCGAACATAGTCTTTGTTTCCAACACATTCAATGTGGGAAACATTTTCCTTCCACAATAGTTTCCAAGTTGCTTACTTCTTCAACAATATATTCCTTAATAGAAAGGGGTTTTGATTGCAATTTCTGTGTCTCACATACATTGCAATGTGGAACATAGTCTTTGTTTCCAACACATTCAACGTGGAAAATATTTTCCTTTTCCACAATAGTTTCCAAGTTGCTTACTTCTTCAACAATAGATTGGTTAATAGAAATGGGTTTTGATTGCAATTGGTGTGCTGAAAACGTACATAATGATATAAGAAACTAACACAGGTGAGCTTAGTGGATTTAAGCATGCCTAGAAAATAACATTGTGGTAATTAGCCAAGAAACTCTGGTAGACTTTAAGATATATCAAAGCATTCCTTGCTTGGCTCAGTTTTGTTTAAGAGGTCAAATGCTTGGTAACCTACACGCAAGTCAAGGATGTCATTAAAGTGAAAATGCAACTCACTTTTCTCTCAACCCTTCAATGTGATATCTCCACAAAAGAAAGATAGAGAATATAAAATTTGTCATTAAAATCCTTCATGACAAATGGCTGACGTTTAGGGTTTATTCGATGCAATTATTCCAAGCGCACTATGATTCGACCAGGGCATACATTGTTTTCACCTTTATGGTTTATTCGATGCAATTATTCCAAGTGCACTACTATTTAACCAGGGCTACAATGATTTTAATTTTTTTGAGGATAAGTGAGTATGAAAAATGAGGCTAGATCCAAATCTTGGTAACTTCTTTCAACATTCTGAGGTGTTCCAATAAAATATTAGTTAGCATGATTTGAATGATAGATATACCAATGAAGTTCAAAAAATTTATATTGAGGATAATATGGTATGAAATCATAGATTTATTTCAGGTTAGTCCACTCATTATCCAAGTTAAAAGCCTAAGAGAAAAGCATCAACAACTGTTGACTTAAAATAAAGGGGAAGGTTGAGCAGGAGTGTAGCATGTGCATTGCTAGTGGGAAAACCCGCCTATGGATACACTAGGGTTTACAATGTATCCAGATCAATGATCGTTTAAAAATACCCTACTCTTATAACTACCTAAAATGTATCCCCGACTCATGCATGAAAGACAAAATGAGAAAGATCAGGTAATTGTACCTTTTACTGCGCGTCCGGTGTCAATCCTCTCGCGCTTGATATCTCCACTGACTAGAAACCTCCTCCCAAGGTTGTCTTGCATTCACAAACAAATAAACATAAAACTACAATCATGAATTTCATATATAAATCATGGGTTAGATGTTAGAATGAAACATCAATCGAATACAAACATTTGACACATCGTATTTCAGGAAAGGAAAAGTCTTTCTTTTATTGATATCACAATAATTACTTAGAACAAGGTTGACAATTTCTCCACAAACCTGGTCCAGGCTCCTCTTCACCAATCTCCAAGTGCACCTCTTCATATCTTTCTCCTCTCACACTTCTTCTTAGGAAATGGAATGGGCTTATGATGGAGGAAAAAGGGAAAAATGGGGAATTATGATGTAATTCTCACAACAAGGATGCAAATTCTTGGGGAAAAGAGGGGATGTGAAATGGGAAGAGTTTCACTATTATTATGCTTATGTCTGGAATGAGACCCCAACACCTCATTTTATATGGGAAAAGGATGGTTATTCGGTTGGGTGATGGGCTATAGGCGGTGGATCAGTTGGGTTGTAATGGTACAACTAGCATGCACACATGGGTTGTAATGGTGCAACAAGCATATGCACATGGGAAGTAGTGGTGCAGGGCATGTACATATTCAAAAATAATGTTTTTAAGAAGAGTTGCTCAATGATGGGTTGGAAAAATTTGCATGTAAGAGGGCCAAATGTTAGGTATGCATGTATGGATAAAATTAGGGTTATAATATATGCCCCCTAATGTGTGAGGTCAGAAGAGCATCTGATGGCCGAAATACATTACAAAATCTTCACGAATGTACGAAGTGAGTGAGCCCACGACCAGAGTTCGGGAGGTGCCATCTGCAAAAATAACAGTTGTCTCTCCAAGGAGGGCATACCCATGCTCGAGATGAAATAACTCATAGTTTCCAATCAAATACATTACATATCCATGTCATATAACTATATAAAGTGTATCCATGAGCAGTACACAATGGATCTACATCTCAAAATCAAAGATATACATGTATAGTATTCATCTTCCAGAAGTCAGTAACACCTGATGGTTGGAGATGAGACCATAAGAGCTCTAGAAACAACTTCAAGATATTCAAAAATTAGGTAGGAGTGTAATGTGAGTGTACGAATTCACTATCTAGAGGTCTTTGACAACTCATCGAAAATAGACAATAGGATCTCAGTGATCAGGAAGAGAACTTCATTGATTTCAAACAAGGACTTGATTGGACTTTGGGATGGTCGGGCATGAAGGCAGGAGACCAACTACAGAAACACCGACTTAGGCTAGGTAAAAATTCCCTTGGACAAGAGCACGAAATGTGATCAGACTTGGGTAGCATGACATTGATATAATTTCACGATGTAGGAGGCAACACAAAATATCCATGTGTTTGGAGGAATAACGAAACAGAGGAGGACATGGCTCTATGTAGCGAGAACAAATTCCTAAGGTCATATTGAATCCCAAATATTGACGAACAAACATAAGGATGTGCTTTTTCTAAGGGAGACTTATTGTGCTGGAAAAAGGGAATATATATTTCCCGTCCTCTTTTTGGGGTATTTTATATTTTTTTTTCTTTTTCAATATTTTTAAAGAGCTTGAAAAATAATAAAATAATTCTACATTACAAGGGAGGAACTAGTGTCAAAATAATACTAGTTCCAAGTGCTAGGAACACACTATTTATCAGATCAAGGACACATGTGCAGGAAAATGACGCTCGGGGATAATTACTCCATGGGTCAAGGTGCCAGGTCGTAGAGGCAAAGTGCTACAAGGATTACATATAATGCATGCTTCAAAGGTTCAATTGAGAGCAACATGGACCAGACATTAGTCCAAATATGCAGAGATGCAAATGCGATTAGAAAGACATGATGAAACCCCCTTCAATGTATTTTTACAAGCTGAGAGAAGGTAAGATCAGTGCTTTTCTCACATTTAGAGAGTCTCAAAAAACATAAAAGAAGACTCCGTTGGGTTACCTTTTTCGAAAATAGTCTAGTTGTTTTGAAAAAGGGGTAAAATTTCATCGAAAAGATGTCTATTAAGAACCATTTCAACGAGTGTGACACATACAAGACCACTTGACAGTATTTTCAATTTTAAGGAGTCTGAAAATAGCTTAATTATGGAATCACAACCGTTTTTCGGATTTAATCTCCTTAGCTCGAAAAAGTATAAAATTTACTTAGGATAACTCTCTTGGTGAGACAAATCTCCGAGGTGTACCTTTTTCCTCCTTAATCTATAGGCCAGAACAAGGGGTAAAATCATGCCAATATTAGTGTGAAGGAAGAAGGCCACTCGATGATCTTTTCAATTTTAAGGAGTCTGAAAAGAGCTTAACTATGGACTCTGTAGGGCATGTTTTTCTTGAATAGTTTAACGATTGTGAAGGAACAAGGTCACTCAACGATCTTTTCAATTTTAGCGAGTTTGAAAAGAGCTTAACTATGGACTCTGTGGGGGTTCATTTTTCATAAATTTAGTCCCTCATGCCCGAAAAAGGGTTAAACTTATAGATGAGAATACTATTCTAGTGAACCGAAGTTCCTAGTGTATACATTTGTTCGTAAAATTGATCGTCTGGACCAAAAAAGGGGTAAACTACCACTGGACAAACGTGCCTTCAAATTCTATTTTGGTGAGCATGAAGGACAACAAGATCATGTGACAATATTTTCATGTTTAGAGAGTCTGAAAAGGGCTAAAATAAGACTCCGAGAGGTTTCCTTTCTTAGTTAATCCGAGCAATATTGAAAAGCATAAATTTAGTATCGTCGGATGTTGCTTTCAGATTTAAAAGTGAGCTTGAAATTCAACAAAGTATGCTCATTTTTGGGAGTCTTGAGGGTGAGGCCAAGAGAGATGGAACATCAGACATATGAGGCTCAATCGTGTAATAATGAAAGGAATAACAAGGACTCCTGAGTCGAAATTCATTGGAGACATGGATGCTAAAGTGCAACAAGGATCTGTCTAGGGCATGCATGTAAAGGTAGGCTCTACCACCCAACCACGAAACTTCTAAGATGTAAAATATGGTTGTGTGTTGTACTTCGGTGTGATCAATCCTATGGAAAAGAGGAAAATATAAAGATATGCGTAAAGTGGAGGTGGAATCCTAACTTATATGCAAAAATTTGAAAAAAATGACTTTTACCAAAGGACCTTTAAAAGTGACCCATCTCCCAAAAGTTCTCCAAACCAAAAATTGAAGTGCCTCATAACATCCAATGAGAAACTCAAGAACCACATTAAATGATTTTCAAGCCAGATTTTTTTTTGACAAAAGGGTTCAAAAAGTGGAAAAGAAGGCCCAAAAAAGTCTATAAATACAAGCTGACAACTCATTTTCACCATTGCAAATTGAGAATTAACCAAAAAGGGAAAATACCCCTTTTCTAAAAGAGTTGATTCCAGGAGCTTCAGAGGATGAAATGAACTTTCGGTCTGACCAAGTAAGTATAAAATCATCCCCCTTGCATTTTCATTCTTCAATTATGCATTTGTTTTAGTTTTTGAGGGGGCACACGCTCCTAAAAAAGGGAGACCCTATGTGTACACGGGATTTAAAAGGACAACCCGCATACATCCACGGGCAGAAATTAGTCTTCCCATGGATGTACATGACTATGTGCAAAACAACGTGCGTACACCCTCAAACATGTTGAAAAAATGAAAATGCATGAGCGAACTCCCCCCTCACCTTGTGATGTGATAGGATGTATGTCCATTAGAGGGAGACGGAACATGAGGAGATCAATGTCTTGGTTGATGAGGAACCTGATGCTATTTCTGAATTGAAACAATGTGGGTTATGGAAGTTCTATCGATGTCCAATCATGAGGGAACAACCCAGGTTGTTGAATGCCTTGGTGGATTATTGCCACCATGAAGCTGAGGCGTTTATTCCAGAGGGGCAGTCAATGACTCCAACGAATGAAGACATATACTTTATGAATAGATTCTTGAGGAGAGGGGAACTAGTCAACTTGTGTTCATTTCCCCCTGGGCCCCACAACATCGCCGAGATGATTGGTATTCATTGTGAGGTCGACACTGAGAAAGTAGGTTCCCAGGTGTCAATACAAAATATTACCACCCTATCACTGAAAGTGATAGTTTTCTTATTGGGTGAATCACTAGATCCTTGACCTTACATAATGCCTCCCAGAAGAACATGTATTATGTGATTCACTGCTTAAATGCACTAGTATTCGACTGGAGCACGGCCATGCTTGACTGCACGAAGAGGCAACTCACAAAGTCTCAAGGGTGGATTAACAAAAACTTTGGGTTTGGTATTATTTTGTGATCTTTCTTCTTCAAGAAGGTACCCAGTCTTAGTCCATGAGAGATAGTGCAGGGGTGTGTGGGCTCATTCCCAATAGTGTGTAGATGGGAAGCATTTCTTCCATGACAGGGGGGAGGGAGGACCATAGAGGCCTTCGATGATGCATTTTTCGACAAGTGATAGAGGACTACCCCTACATTCGAATAAACATTTCAAGGAATAAGGACATGCCCGTACCTCCTCAAGAAGAGCGAGGTGAGATGGGTACATGTTTTTTAAAAATTATTTCATTTTTAGTTTATTTTTATATATATCATTTTTATGTGTACCAGAGTATTTGACAACTATGTATCTGTTATGTACGTATGTGGGACTAATGTGTCCAACAGAATTATCGAGGACTAGGCGGCATCCTCGACCAGGGGTAGTACCAACAGCAGTCGTCGGACCAACAATAGTAGTAGGGGGACCTCCAACCAGAGAGGATGAGAGAGTTTTGAGACGGGTGGGGCGGAACCTTACCTTTCTCCCTTGTGCAGTTCCCATGATTGAGATCGAGGATCCCCTGCCATCGATCTAGACTCACATAGTTGGGGAGTTATGGACTTGGTTCAAAATCTTCTGGCATTTGGCAATGTCATTGTTCACTACGGCAGGGCCAACATGCCCCATTCTTAGCTAGGATGGACCTTTTATGTGCCCAGGGAACTCTTTTTGTATATTTTTTAGGGCATAAGCCTTGTGACGTATACTCGATGTACATTTTTTAGGCTATCACGCCCACCAATGTACTCTGACACTTTTTGATATATATATATATATATATGTATATGTATTTACATATTTATGTATTATGGATCACAATTTTTTACAAATGTATGTACATGTGTATGTGTGTGCTTCTTTTTATGTGTGTTCAACATTCCTATATAATACTTGATTATCTAGAGTATCTGTCATTTGATTTAATATCCTAGGAACATGGATATACGTAATGCAATCAAAGAAACATTCTAAGAGATGTACCCTAAGGAATCATCGGTGTAAAGTAGGATCATAAACGTGGTAAACCCCATTTAACTGGGACACAACCAGTTGTGCATCTAAGTAGACCCATGGGTGAGATATACCATGCGACAAAGAATCATGAAACAACTCTATCACTGCATTGTACTCGATGACATTGTTTATAGTGCCACCTAGACAGATACCTCCATCAGATAGAAACTAGACTTGAGGTGTGGAAATCACCTAAGATGTGGAAGAAAGCCTTTGAGTGTGTCGGCTGGTGTCATTTGTGAACTCAAAGAACACCTCTGATTCAGTTGACATATGCCACAGCGAAAAAGATGACATCAATAATGACACGTCCACAAGACAAGAAGACAAAAACTAATAGTACAAGAACTATACATATGTACAAGAAGTCACCCGAGGTGAAGAACCTATGAGTAATAGTTCTTGAGGTAGAGCCCATTTCTAGGCTCCGCCAAAGCATTTCCCTCAAATTCAACCAGACGATAAGCACCCTTCTTCAAAGACTATTTAACAATAAAAATTTTGAACCACATGGGTTTGAACTTGCCTTCCCCCAGGGGATCCTTATCTTGGTCATAGAAGAGGACAAGTTCACCTTTAGAAAAAATGTGAGGATGAACGAACTAATCATATTGACACTTGACTCATTTCTTTTGAGCCTCGTTGGCCAAATATGCGTCATGGCATTTCTCATCAAGATTCTCGAGATATAATAAGCATTCCTCAAGTGATGAAGTGTCTATAAATAACTATACTGCCAACTTCAAAGATGGGATATGACACTGTATAGGAAATAATTCTTCCAGCCCGTAAATGAGTTGAAAAGGTGAGAAACCAGTGGTATTCTTTATAGATGTTCAGTAGGGACATAATGCTGACTATAACATCAAATGCCAATTTGACTTGGTAGAATTGATCGTTCGCAGTAGAATAGTCTTGAGGGAATTATTGACAAATTCCACCTGACCATTCGCTTGTGGGTAGTAGATTAATGAATTCTCTTGCCTCAAACCAAGATTTTATGTTAACTAGGACATCATTTTGTTTTGGAAGTGACTGTCATGGTCACTGACAATCTCCTTCGGGATGTCGAACCTTGCTATTATCTAATTGAAACTAAAGAGTGTTGATGTTTCTCCATCATTATTAAACGTTGGCATAGATTCAACCCACTTGGTGAAGTAGTCTACCGCTACGATGATATAACAATGCCCCCTGGATGAAACTGGGTGGCATGTAGTAAAATCAATCCCCCACTTTTTGAAAGGACAAACAAAAATGATAGGAAACATGGGAGCAGGATGTGACCTCATCTTCCGAGAGAAGATCTTACATGGGTGGCACTTCTTGACCGATTCAATGTAATCCTATATTAACGTCAGCCAAAAGTAATCGGCTCGTAGAATATTTTGTGTTGTTTCCAACCCAGACAAATGACCACTACATGCTCAAGTGTGATAGTCATTAAGCATAATTTTTGCTTCTTCATGAATGAGGCATTGGGGAAGGATGCAATATACACCTCGATGAGACAATGTGTCATCAAGGATGAGATAATTTCATGCCTGATGGAATATAAACCGATGCTCATCACGAGAAGTAGAGGTGGGGCACTTAAAATTCTAGAGATATATTAGTATATCTTCATACTAGGGGTCCAAAGATGAAATCATAAAAATATCTTCTTTAATCGACGATTCTTCGGGTGTAACATCACCTGATTCAACCAGAAGTTTCGAGATAAGTTCCACAAAGACCAGTGACTTTTTGTATTTTACGCAAACAAAATCCAAGTCATATTCCTGGAGGATAACAATCCATCTACTGATCTTTATGCCGATGAAACGTTGTGTCAACATGTATTGAAATAGATTCACAACGACAATGACAGTGGTCTTACGAAGAAGAATATAATGATGGAACCGTTGGACAACATGAACTGTTGCCAATGAAAGATTCTCAACATGGTAGTAGTTTGAGTTTTGGCCCAACCAAACCTCAGATTAGGTAAAAAATCGCATGCTCTTCAAGCAGATCATCCTCTTGAACGAAGACCATACCGATGATCGACTTTGTAATGACCAAATACAATAAGAAATCATTATCATAATTAGTTGGCTAGAGTAGAGGGGCAGATGTGAGGGAACATTTCAATGCTTCGAAAGAGCATTGAGCGGATTCATCCCAACATAAATGGAATCCCTTCTTCAATAAATGCATGAAACCTTTAGTGATTTCAACAAAGTTTGCAATAAAACACCGAATAAAGTTTGATTTTCCATGTAATCTTTGAAGTTGAGGAACTATGCATGGGGGAGGTAGTTGAACTATCTCCTCAACCTTAAGAGGATCAACCATGATCCATGTTTTCAAAACTATGAAACCTAGAAGATGAACCAACGTCACGTAGAAACTGCATTTGTTAGGATTCAAGAGAATCCAATAGTAGTGACATCGCTCAAAGATTAGTCGAAGGTGCATGGGATGATCAAATCTCTATGAGATCATGATGATAAATCATTGAGATAAGACTCAACTATATGTCTAAGGTCATGGAAAGAAAAATACATGGCCCACTGAAATGTGGCTCTAGAATTCTTTAGGACAAAAGGCATCTTATGATAAAAAAATGTGCCCCACAGACAGATAAAGGTTGTTTTATGATGGTCTTTGGGTTTCATCTGTATCTGTATGTATCCCGAGAAACCATTCATGAATGAAAATACCTCACAACCTCCACATTCATTGAAAATATGGTCAATGAATGAGGTGGGGATATTATCCTTTGGACAAGCCTTATTCAAATCATGGAAGTCCATACACACGCGAATCATAACCTGCTTTTTGTTAACTGGAATGAGATTTAACACCCATTGAGTCAACTGAATGGGGTAGATGAAAATGACTTTCAACATTTTCTCTACTTCATCCTTAATAGTAGTCTCTTTCTGAGAATTCATCGAATGAAGCTTCTGTCAGACCGAATTGGCATCAGGATAAGTCATTATCTCATTTTCAACGATTCTTAGATCAATGCCTGGCATTTCCTCATAAGAGAGGGAAAAAATGTCACGAAAATGTTTAAATAAATTCGTATAGATTCAAACGTCTTTGGGGGAGAATTCATATCCAACAAAGACATTCTAGAAGTCCTCCTTGAGAATCACCTCATTAGAGGGAAATACCAAGTCTAAAGAATCAGTATTGGCAAGGGAACCTTGAGCCCAAATAGGCTTGAGAACTGGACCTAAATCCTATGTGGGAGTCAGATCGGGGTCGGTCAAAGATTGTTGGACAATACTGTATGCAACTTCTACCATAGACAAGGGCATGTCCATTCTAGGATAGCTTGTCCCTTCCATCGAATCCGATGGGGAAGGAAGAGTGCATGAATCATTAAAGTAAGTCATTCAAAAAAATAACACTTAAAAAAGTTCATCCTTAGGATAGTCAAGGACAACCAATATCAACTTGACATTGTCGGAAGGAGGTGGGTAATTGAAAGTACCCATCAAAGGTGGGCACAAAACAATCCCCACATTGATGATGTCAGGCTGAGGGTTATCAATCATCGGGACCGCGGATGCCCTCGATGAAGGGTCGGGCCTAGAGAAGGACAATTGGTCGATGGTTACAATTATTCCCTCATGTGGATACAATAAGAGTCAAAAAATTGTGGCAACCACTGCATGCATTACATAGTTCCAACTCCTTCCCAATAGGATGTTGTAGTTGAGAGGCGCATCGAACACTTCAAATTCGATACACACCATCTTCCCTCCCATATACATAGGGAAAGAAGGGATGATTCCATGTGGTCTGAAAGAATGATCATCAAAAGAAGTAAGCAGAGTACGTGACAGAGAAAAAATGGGTTGGCCAATGGCCTTACAACATGCCAACGACATCATGCATGTCAAGGCACCCTCATCAAGCACTGTACATAAAATATTATAAGTAAAATATTTCTTGGGGTGAGCCACTACTATCTGAAATGCAACGTGGTAAGGGAGACAAGAATTCAAGTAGATCATATCAAGAATGATCGTTCCCTGATTACAAGTCTTGGCATATCCCAAAGAAGACAATAGAGCCTTTCTCTATGAAGGGCACCTCTGGAGGACCACCAAAGGAGACTGTTAGAAAAACAGGACCGCGGAGCAATAAAATAAAAAAAATGCAGAAACAAAACATAGAAGACACACAATACAAGAGAGACACAGATTTACGTGGTTCACCCAGTGTGGGCTATGTCCACCAGAGAAATTGCCAGGTCCTTAATTTATTATTATCCAGCAAATGAAGGGATACAACCTACAACAAAACCCGTTGTAACTTCCTCTTCTTTCTCTCATAGTCTCCTCTCTAAGAATACAATATTCACCATCAATCATAGCCACAATACATTTCCCTCATAAAAGAGGGTTGCCTTCTAGGGAAAAAAAACCTAACATAATCTATACCATTATATCTATGACCTTATAATGAACGGTCCAGATTTACAATAAAATTACAATATACTTTTATAAGGCAATTTTTTCTTCGGGGGCTCGCTTGCCCCCAGACCCCCTGGACCCCGCAGAGGGGGTACCCTCCTCTGCACTCCCCCAAGTGGAAGAGTGTACATACTTATGGGATGTAAATACTTCATCGGGTATAGACACGGCTGAAAAAACAAAGGACCTCTGCATCAGGAAGATAATCAGGCTCCACAACCAACAATCTCCCACTTGGAGACTGATCTCAACAACTCCACTACTGCTGTATATGCTGGACTTTGAACCTTCTTGGACCTGGCAAATTTCTCAT
>SNQJ01S0000733.1:0-13251 GCA_010110895.2 Picea sitchensis | reverse complement strand
GTGGTTCACCCAGTGTGGGCTACGTCCACCAGAGAAATTGCCAGGTCCTTCCTTTATTATTATCCAACAAATGAAGGGATACAACCTACAGCAAAACCCGTTGTAACTTCCTCTTCTTTCTATCACAGTCTCCTCTCTTAGACTACAATATTCACCATCAATCATAGCCGCAATACATTTCCCTCATAAAAGAGGGTTATGTTCTAGGGAAAAAAACCCTAACATAATCTCTACCATTAGATCTGCGACCTTATAATGAACGGTCCAAATTTACAATAAAATTACAATATACTTTTATAAGGAAATTTTTCCTTCTGGGGAGAAGCCCCCGAACCCCTGCTGGGGGCCCGCTTGCCCCCAGACCCCCCAGCTGGAGGGATGGACCCCCCAAACCGCACAGAGGGGGTACCCCCCCTTTGCACTCCCCCGCGTGGAAGAGTGTACATACTTCTGGGGTGTAAATACTTCATGGGGTATAGACATGGCTGAAAAAACAAAGGACTTCTGCATCAAGAAGATAATCAGGCTCCACAACCATCAGAGACATCGCGCAAGGGGTTTGTGACAAATCTTCCACCACAAAGTAATTTTAGGTGGCCCTTGCGTTTGAATTATCTGAATCTTTCTTGAACTCCCCTTTCAGGATGTGTTTCATTGTTTCACCGATTATCTTCTCAATCTGGATAGGAACAGATGGGTTTACAACTTCCTTATCCTTATCAATAGTTTTCGACATTCTGCAATCGTGTGACCTAGTTGTTATTTAAGCGTCACCTTTCATCATATAAACATTCACTACCGAGGGATACTAGAATATAGAGAGGGTCCCTGACTACCCCGATCCACACTCGAAGAGGCTTGAGTCAAATTTTTCCCATTTGGGAATGGGTTCGTTAACACAATAGGTTGTTGTTGTGGCAATAAATTTTTGGCCTCTACAAGATGATGGCACAGGTGAGTATTCAATGCAAAGGTTACACAGATACTTCAACTTTCTCTTTTCTTTGTTTCCCCAGCCAACGTTTTTTCTAGGTTTGTTATCCCCCTTACCCTTCTTGTCTCATTTTTTTTTCTTCCCTTCAGGCTTCTATTTTGCCTTTGGGTTCATCGAATGCACACTATGTACATCAAAATTTTGAGTAGGGGGAGCATTCAAACTAGATTTTTGGATGGTCATTGTCTTCTGTATAGACAATTGCTGCAATTGATTTGACAACTGATCAATGGGATTTGTATGTGTTGAACAAACTATACCATCGGCATGTGGTATGGACTTGTGTATGAACTTTTCAAGGATGGACTGTGGTGCATCTGGAACAATCTCATATAGTAAATTAGACTAAGTGTATATTAGTTCGAGCTATTGTTTTCTCATTATTGCCTCCTCCACTGAAAACACTCTTGAAGTTGCAACATCCTTTGATAACTGAGGTACCTGTTGGAGCCGCCTTTGTTTTTCTAACCCGTCACAAATTTCATTCTTAATGCTCGAAATCGAAACATGGTTTTCATATTTTCCGTCTATGGTTTCAGAATCTCTGAAGCTTTATCATGCAAGCAGCGATGATTATTGTACTCTAGAGGTGAGTCCTACCTTTCGTAAAAAAAAATCCCCTTTTTGTTCTACCTCGGGATCTCGTAAGTTGGATGCTATAAATCACATAGTTCACACATCCCGAGAAATGAAACGGTGAAATCGTTTTAAATTTTCACCCAGGGCAGTAACGGGAGTAAAGTTTTCCTAAACCATGATTAAACGTCATCAGGTTTTCGCACCTCGGAGTTCACCAAATCCAAAATTTTATTGTCATAGCCCCGATAGCGGAGAACACGAAGTCCTTATTTAGTAACCTGTGTCAAGGTTAAAAGTAAAAGCTAAACCATGGTAACATTCTGTTGGCAATTCTCCACTCGACGTTTTCTTTTTTTAAAGTTACACTGTCTAAGCCCCGACTCGCGAAATCACGATAATGATATGAACATAATTAATTAATCACTTAATCCAAGTTTATCTTCCCTTTTAATTAAGTCGTATTATCACAATCTCGCGGTTTCGCAGCTCGGCATGCAAACTTCTCATAAACTTACCTTCGAAGCTCTGAGTCGCGATATGGCAAATATAAGTAATTACGAAATCAATTAAGCACCTAATCACAATTGTGGTTTTGTTAACCAAAATCGATCATCGCAAATTCGGGGGTTAGAGGTTCAAAGAGTTAAATCAAAATTCCCGATACAACAAGTTCCGAAAGATTAATTAACGTTGGTAAAACCAGATTAATTAAGTTAAATCAATATATCCTATGTCTTGATGCTTGCATGATTTATGAGGTAGCCTTATTCCTTCCATACACCAACTGACATTTCAAACCGCCAAAATTTATGGCATTAATTAGGAAATAGGAAAAATCGAAGAATAAAGATCGGATTTTTATAGCTAAATTTATTTCTAAAATGATTTGACAGACCTGTTCTAAAAGGTACCGAGTTCACGAATATATATAAGAGATGTTATTTGTTATAACAAATTCATTTCTACATTACGTAGAGCACATTTTCTCAGTGAGCTAACTTCTGTATGTATATGTACTTTTATCGCAAAAGAGCCAAAGTAGAATCTCCCATCATGGCCCTGTGAAAAGCATCCAAAGCCAGTGTTGAGGTATCGGGACAAGGTTCGGACAACGTCGTTGATACTTCACCTCGAAGTGTTGAATATGTCCTGAACTGGTCGTTTGTTTCCGATGTTCTACAGGCCGAATTGGTGGATTATTCTGATGATTCCAGTGACAATGAAAAAGACGACATAACCACCAAGTATAAGATCGTCATTCAATCGGGAATCCATAAAGTAGCAACTAGGCCACGACTATTTCCATATTATGATATGGTCCGATGGGCATTAGACCATGTGGACATACCAACCAGAACCATCATGAATGAGCAGAAGGTCACCATCAAGACTTTTAGGCTTGAACATCTGCAAGCCATGTATAAGTTTCCCACAGTGTCTGACTATACATATGGTGTTGAATTCTTGGACGAGTTCAAATAGAAGGAATGTGTGTAGTATGAAAAAACCATGTCTAGCTTAATAAGAGATTGGGTTTCACACTCTGCGAAGTTCAGGGCAGACAGTCATGTTATATATTCAATAGCCTCCTTAGAACCATAGTACAAGTATGTAACTATGATGACATGCAGATTATACGGGAGAGAGGACACCTTACATTTGTTTCTTCCATGGGTGCCTCTAATATTTTGGGTTGTCGAAGGTTGTTCCTTCAACTGGGAAAAAATGTTGTACGATAGCTTGACCAGTCGAGTAACAAAGTATCGGGCACAGAAAGAGAGCGGAAAGACTTCTTCATTTTTCATGTCTGCATACATTACAGATGCTGTGTGTTTTTTAACACCATTTCCCTTAATGAGTTGGAGTTGGAATCCAGCAGAGGACATGCCCATCCACGTCTATCATTCAAAATTATGGGAAAACAAAGTGGTAGATTTCGTATATGAAATCTTCAACTGGGTGATGGTGCCTCTGCATGTCACTATTTTCGGTTACCCACCACCTAGGATCTCGGACAGTATAGTGACGAATTTGAGTAGCATAGCTGACTGATATGTAGAAGCCGAATTCTCATACCTCATTTTTCGGGGCTTCTGTTCCCCTACATGCATTGCCATTATTTATTCCCGACAAGATGGCTTGTTGTGAGGTTGCTAGACAAACAATAATCGGGGGCATCAACAAGGAGCTGAAGGGATACTCGAAGAAGGTATGGCCACCTTTTCCTGTTCATTTAAATTCATATTCTTTATTAGATTTTGGGCATGCTAAAGCTGAGGCAGCAACCCTAGAAGACCTAAATTTGGTCCTTATTGAGTTCATGAAGCACGATCTGTAAAGGGTCATGAGTAATCATTTTTCCAGTTGCAGACTTAAGAGATTTGAGCAGGAGAATTCACCATCGGATGACATTTTCTGAGGCGCAAGATCTTATGCCGAGATTCTAGCTTGGATACAAACCTTGGCACCTGAGGAGAGAGCCAATGTTCTGAGGTTCCAAGAACATCGACGCAGTTGTCTCCCCACAGTGTTGCGGGGTGAGAATCTGAGTATAGAGGAGGCGAAACAAAAAGATGTTGAAGGCTCCAAGGATGCGACTCTCGGTCACGAAAAACACCCGGACGAAGGAGAGAAAACTAAGACTCTGAAAGCAGAGATAAAGACTCCCAATCCACCAAATAAGTAGAGTCTTCTTACTACCCTAGGACAATTAGTGAAGCAAATCGAAGAGCCTATCACATCAGTTACTCCCTTGCAGTCAGCTCAGGGGAATATTGACACAGGGTGGATCTTCAATGAAGATTTGAGGCCTATAAGGGTGGAAGAGATCCCTCTGAATGAGTTCTTCCTCGATAAGAAGAGAAAGGCAGTGGTAAAGAGGGAATTATATCAGTAAGTGGAATAAGCATCCAAGAAATACAAAGTTATAATTGATGGGAAAGACAAGAGGAATGAACAATTCATGACTGAAATAGCAGGGACATTAGGAGCATATGCCTCAGCTAATCAATTTTCAGTTGGGATTTTAAAAAACTAGCTGAAACAAAAAAATCACCTCATCAAAAACCTAGAGGCCAAACTAGCCACTGCATAGGAGGCTTCCAAGGACCAGGCAAGCGTAGGAATAGACCAGGCCAGGTTGGTGGATAAAAATGAGATAGAGATATTCAAGACTAAGTTCGAGCAAGAACAATTGGTGGTCCAGGATGGTCAGATTCAATTGAGCCAGCAAAAGGATTTGATCGAACAACTACAGGATAGATTGGAGATTTCCAAAAGCAAAGTAATAAATATCGAGATGTTCCAATCCTAAGGGATGGAAATTCGGAGTAGAGTCTCTGTGGCCCTACGAAATTTTCTCGCTAAGGTAGAAGTGATCCGGGAAAACTTTTTGCTAGTCAATCAGGTTTTGGAGAACTTATCTGCTAGAGAAAGGGAATATAGAGTAGCACGGGTCGCCTTCCAAGAGGCCATGATAGATACAAACAACAGGGATTTGGGAAGTACTCCCAGGTTTTCCATTTCGGAGCAGACCAGGGGAAGCATTCTATTGAAAGAATGGGAGCACAACATCTTGGAAGGCAAGCTGCAAGCCAAAAGGGTAATGAATTCCTTAGAAGAGGCCTTTAGTTCTATAGATGGTAATCTGCTAGGCATTGATAACAGAGGTACTGTCGAGGCATTGACTCAAATGAATATGGAAAAAATCTCGCTTGATTTAAATGAGAAAGAGGAAAGATATTCAGCCGAGATCTCACAAGTGACTATGGTGGACATAGTCCAAATAGAAAAATGTATGATTAAACCAAGAATGAAATTATGTGCTATTGACATCATAGACAGACAGATGGAAGATAGGCTGCCACAATTAGCTTGAGATTGTTACTCTTTTGAAGCCAATTGTCAAGTAGAACTGTCAAGGTTGATATCTCGGCTGGTTGAAAGATGTGTCACCTATACCGAGCACGCACGAGGAAAAAATTCGGGCACCAAGTGAAGACAGAGAAGAAGAAATGGAGCGATTGCTCTCCTCCCAATCATAACTGAAAAATTTTGTAACGATTGAGATTCCATCTTATTGTAAAACTGTATAAATATACCATAGAAAGAAAGAAAAGAGCTTGGACCTTTTGTGTCGATTGTAATAGAGTTTTTACATTTTGAGAGTTAATACAAAGCAAATATGAAGATTCTCAATTCCGTCACGACTGTGTTATGAGTTTGTTTTCTTGTATCTCATATTTCATTTCATTTCATATTCGTATCTGATTAATTCTTCGCTATAATTTAGTACAACCTCTACTATAGCGAATAAATTTTGGTTTTCTATATTGTTTACTGTTTTTCCTCTATACGAGCTATCAGTAGGTATAAGACCAGTCGACACTTTCAGAATTCTATATATATTTTATGCTTCATCAGGTTATTTCCTTACATTTTTCCTCTTCTGTTTATACATGATATTCTCCTTTCATAGGAGCCTTACTCGATAGACAGCTAAATGTTTTTCTCCCACCTCATACATTTTATTAAGATATAACTCAGTTATGAGAAAGAGCCTTTGATTTGCACCCTTATTTTATTCCTGAAACCATAAACTCTCTTTTACATGACCGAAATGAGACAGCACTTAAATTCTCCCTTTGAGGTTTCCTTATTTTACTATTCCTCCATGATTGTCCCTGTACCAACACAGCCCAACATCGAACCCGGATTATCAAATCAAATGCACATTGCCTTAAACCTTTTCAATACCATTCTTAAAACAACCACTACCCGGGTTGAACTCGAACATTCATGGGTAGCGATTGAACAAGATATTAACATCCAGGAACAATTGGAGGCTAGGCAACGCCAACATAGAAATCTTCCTTAGTTTCCCTCACCGAAGGTTGACGTTTCTCTCTTCTCTACCCTTTACCCACTTTCAAATGCCTAGACACTATACTTCTAAGCCTTAAGTACAGACTCTGGAACAACATCATTTTGGTGCTGTTGCCGGGGATCGAAGTTATGAAATCTTTTTCCCTGGGAAAACGACATTTGTTTTTCGTTGAAACTGTTACCCTTTGATAGTGAACAAAGAGTATACACCTTTTTTAAGGATTTCCAATTTTTCACTTGGTGACTCCACAAATAATAAACTAGCATCCAATCGAAGGAATACCAGACAAAAACTGGATGGTAAGCATATTACACCCGTTACCGATCCCGAGAAGATTCTAAAGGAGAGAGGCTCTCTTAAGCCAACCGCTGCTGTTTACAAACTTAAAACCCCACAACTGAAGACTACGAGTTCTTCTAAACCCTCAACTTCACGCAGTCCTCTCTTTGATACTAAAGTTTTAAAGCCAAACTGCTTCGAAGTTTGGAGTCAGATTCATCCGACAATCCCCTTAGTACACAAAGGAAAGGGCCCTCTTGAAAGTTCATCGACAGTTGATATACCGTCTTTCCTTCAATTAAATTTCTCGACCTCACCTAATTCTGAAGAAGGTGTTACACATTCAATTTCCACACCCGTCGGTTCTCCTAATTTCGTCTCTTGCAAATATGAGGAACCAAGTCCTCACATTCCTTATCTTTCATCATCTAATTTTCCTCTTCACGAAGAAAATAAAGATCCACTTTTAATTTTCTGAAACCCCCTTTACGACTTTCCACTAATAACGATGGCAGCCGCCGGAGGAGGAGGTGGAGGGTTTATAGGAGGAGGTGGAGGGTTTATCAGAGGGGGAGGGGGAGGAGCTCTTGTAGGAGGAGTTGGAGGTCAAGGGCCTTCCCCCCCTCCCAGAGTGTTTTTGAAAGTTGTAGCAAGATACGCTCCCTTGGTATTGCCCGTTCCTCTACATGATCTTCCCGAAAATTACATAAAAAATTTACCAAAATTCACTGGGAAGGGGATCTGACCATGGCCGAACACATTAATTTCTTTGATCAATTCGTAGATATCCTAGGTATCGAACATGCAGGCGTATATTTGAGGCTTCTTGTTCAAACCTTCGAAGGCTAGGTCCGAACTTGGTTTCGGAGTCTACTTGCAGCATCTATCTTGTCTTATGATGCCTTAGAAGGTGCCTTCCTCAGACAGTGGGGAAAAAGAAAAGACCACTTATATTACTTAATCGAATTTGGGTCTTTAAGAAAAAAGAATTCAGAAACAGTCATGGAATTTATTCAAATATTTAACAAACTTTATAAGAAAATCCTAGCCAAGGTTAAACCGTCCCAACCCGTGGCCAAGGTAACTTTTGTAGGGGATTTCGAACCAGATTTTGCACTCCTTTTGCGAGAAAGAAGTGGAGCCACCCTAAACCGAATGCAGGATGATGCTGTAGAAATTGAGCCTAATATGATGGCTTTTGATAAGCTTAAATATAAAATAGAAACTGGAAAACAAGCAGGTCTGTCAGGGTCTAATAGATTCGCAGATGACAGGGTAGACGATATGGTCAGAGTAATTAAAGAACTGTCTAATAAAATATCCAGAATGGAGCTCAAACATGCCAAAGCTTATTGTTTCCCCAAAAATTATTTCAAGAGGAACCCTAACCCCCCAAACCAGCAAAGACAAATAAAAAATGAAGATCAAAAAATTCATGCTCCTCTAAAGAGAGAAAATTTTATAGGAATGAGTGATCTCCAAGATTTCGGAGATTCGGATAATGATGTCACAAACTTTGGTGATGACTGCATGCAACCATATCTGACTAGAGAAGACTATGAAAAATCTCTAAACACTCAACAACCATCGGTTAAGAGTGAAGAAAGTGATCATACTGACCTTTGTGGCTCTCAACAAGAAACTGAAATGATAATGGCTGAGATCCAACCAAAGTACAACTTAAGATCTAAGAGTAAGACCACCTCAACTACTCAACCCAAGAAAATCCTCCAAAGAGGTCAAACTTATGAGCTTACTCCAGAAGAGACCTCATTACTCAGCAGTAAAATGAAAGTAGTAAGCACTCAAGAGTCCGAAGTGGGAAAAGTTGAGACCCAAGCACAGGGAACCAAAACGGATAATAAAATTATGCTTTCAACCAAGACCATGAGCAATAAAGTGGTCCAGATGAATAATCCGGAAAGGAAGGATTCGGAAATCTCAACTAAAGAAATAAACAAGGTGAGCGGAGATTTCAGTTTTGAAAACAAGATAAATAAAATTAAGATACCAATCCCTCTAGTAGAATTAGCAAAAAACCCCATTTATCGGAAGTAGATTACCAAAGCGATGGGTGTCTCAGAGTTAGAAAACCAGTTTGACGTTTTAAACCTGGAAGATGACCAACCTAACATCACTTTTTTTCCACATTTTGAAGGGGTCAAATATACTATTGCTCCTTTTTATATAACTTTAAATGTATGTGATCAATTGCTACATAATTGCATGTTAGACTCCAGAGCCTCCCATAACGTTATGCCTAAGATTATTATGGAAAAATTAGGTCTCCAGATCACCAGACCTTATGGAGATATTTACTCTTTTGACTAAATAAGGCTTAAGTATATGGGGATGATAAAAGATTTGGTAGTTACCCTGGCGCAGGTCGCGGTTAAGAGTATCTTGATGGATGTGGTTATTGTTGATATTCCCCCTAAGTATGGCTTACTGTTGTCTAGGTCATGGGGAGCCAAGATGGGGGGTTCTCCTCAATTGGATATGACATTCACCACAATTCCTGTGTTTGTTGGGCAACTCACGTGGTTGTACAAAGAGACGAGGTTAGCATATACAGTAAGCGAACCTCAAAATCCGAACAATTTCCCTATTTACATTGTGGATCAAGATTTAGGAAATTGTATATTATCATTTTGTTAGCGATATTTCTTGTCTTCAGATTAGGCGTACCCAGGTCTGCATTTTTCACAGGAAGCGCTTGAGCATATCGTGAGATAATCCCATCTTGTAGCAGCAAGTCAAGCAAGCGAGCAGGCAAAGTTTTGTCTTCAACAGTCGAGAACCATCCTCAAAGAAAATTGACGGCCATAATATTATAGAGGAGATCGACGAAATCCCGTCAGCCATTAGATCTCTGGAATTTGCACCAAGGTTAACCACGAGTGTGCAGAGGGGAAAAATCGGAGTTTTTAAAGATAAGAAGCTCTTGCATGCAGGAACCATGATCCGCGATTTCCCGACCGGATCAAAACTGTCCATCAGTAGGGACACGTGTCGAGAGATCCCGCAGAGTCGGGGATCGAGGAACTGAAAGTCCCGTGCACATGACAAAGGGAATCACGATATCCCGATACGTAATTTCCCGACAGAGTTAAGGACCATAGTGGGGGACATGTGTCACCAGATAAACCCTTGTAGGGAGACAATGTCAAGTGGCATCGACATATCGCGAGCTCGGAGGTTCGTGAGTTGTAGCTGCAAAGATTTGCGTCCAGAGTTGCGAGGTCGCGAGAAGAGATTTTTTGGCAGCCGCCAGTTAGCATGTGGGACCGCAAATGGGAGACAGGTGGCAGGTTTTCGCGACAGGAGATGGATCGTTGACATGTCAACGACCATGAGCCATCGGGTTTCGGGGGATCGCGAGACCTGGGGACTTGTGTATCGATACATCAAAAGCAAAGAAACCTCGACAGAGGTTCGACTCAGGTCATATAAGAGGTGGTCACATGGACCATAGTATAGCCAGGAGGGCTAACCCATACACGCGCTCATCGGAGAATCAGTGATCGGGAGTTCAAAGGGTCAAGAACTCTTGACATTGGGGAACGCAAAACCCCAAAACCCGATACAGTGTTGGGAAAAGGTCTCGGTGAAGTTCAACAGATATTAAGGAAAGGAGAAGAGACTTGTGGACTAGGTCGGAGTTTCATCAAGGATTTCACTCAGGGATCCAAAAGAGCCGCTTCGGCTCAACAGAGAAGGAGAAAGAGGGTGGGTGAAGCCTCAGGTCACCCATTTATTGCAGAGTATGGAGGTCCCGGCTGAAATTGACCCAAGAGGGTCCTTGGTACTATTTCTCTTTAGGAAAGCCATGCCGAGTCTCCAACTCACCAGAGAAGCTTGCACACACCAGTTCAATATTCAAAGGGCCCAGCTACCCCCTAGCGCAAGCCATGTTGAATTAAAGAGGCGCACGATAGGGGAATAGAGGGAAGATTTAATGGAGGCAGACTGACAGCCCATCCTGATAGAGAAGCTCCTCAACGTTAAGCATTGAATTCACGATATGATCGCGCCTGGAGAACCAGAGTTAGTCCCAAGTATATGTAGGCATTTTTGCCATTTTTGTAGGTATCGATTGTTGAGCGGAGCTCCCGGTTGTAAATTTTTAATGCAACATTGTTGCTCTCGTTATGTATGAACTTTTGAGACTTCTTGCCTTATGAATGCCAGTTTCTTTCATGTCTTTCTTCACACTGTGTTAGAGCAGCTCAGAATTGGAGGATCCAGTCGAGCTGTAGCTATTATAGGATGATGTTGTAATGGATCACTGTAATGGTTACGGAGCCTCTAGCCAGTTCTTGTGATTTCTTTAACGCTGAATGACTTGGAATTGGAGGATCCAGTCGAGTCTTCTATTCAGTTTCTTGAAGCCCTGAACCAGGAGGATCCTGCTTTCAGAGTTTTTCCCCAACAAACCGCTGCAAGCCTGTTGCCCAGAGCTGTTTGTTCATTTTCTTCTAAGTCTTCCACCTGCTCATCTTTTAATCAACCTACTGGCTGAAGTTAGGATTCCAGACCTCCTTGGTTCTTTACATACCAGACCCAGTCCCCGAGTTAGAATGATATCTCCTCGAGTATTTATCTCAATTTGATCACCCTTTATAAACAAATCGTAACATTAAACTGATGGGTGTCAGGCTCTGCTCCTGCAAGAAATCCAGGAGTGACTTCCGATGCTAACATTTCTAGCGCCGCTACCGGGGACGAAGTTGAATATTTTCCCCGGGATTGAATGACAATGACTAACTGATTCTGAAGGTGCATCAGAAATCATAATTATCAAGATTGTTGTTGTGCACCTGGCGACTCCATTGTGACGACTCTGTTGGGAAAAAACTGCTCTATCAAATTGTGGCTTTCAGAGGCAGACACACATGGTCTCATCCACAACTGCCTCTAGCTATGCCTGAAACAGATCCAGAGGTGGTGCTCAGAAAGGGGAAGGCCTCTGAAGAAGAATTGTCCATCACTGAACTAGGTAATCCATCATATCCTTCTGTTGGAGCTCCTTTTTCTCCTCCTCAGTTATTTGACAGGCCTGTCTCTGCAGTTTCCCGTTTCCTAAGTTTTGGGAGTGTTCCTGTTGAGTTTTCCTCTCCTGTTCTGGGACTAGAGGGACAAGACTTTGTCACTCCCCTCTCCCCTGAAGTTGTACCCTGGCGTAGACCCAGGACCATAGAAGATTTCCCTACGCCTAGCTTAACCACTCCTGCAAAAGGAGGAGCACCTGTTGACTTGAGCTCAGTGGCCCTCTACTTGAATCACCTCTTGTTTCCCACCCCACTTCAAGATTTATTCCCTGTAGCCCCTTCGCGAACTCCTTCTCCTCCGAGTTATCCTCCACCTAATATTCCTATGGCCAGAGAAAATCCCCCCATGACCAAAATAGAGGTCATCATAGCCGCTAGATACGCTCCCCTCGTGCTACCACAGTCTCTTAATAACCTCCCAGCATAAGGGTACCTTAAACAACTACCCAAGTTTATAGGTGAGGGGGATATAACTACTGAAGAGAACCTAGCAGCCTTTTATACTTTTGCAGATGATAATGTTATCATGCACACAGACGTATGGATGAGAATTTTTGTCCATAGTCTCCAAGGAGAGGCTAGAAACTGGTTCAGGGCCCTGCCTCTTGGATCTATTGATGGGATCAGAGCTCTAGATAATGCCTTTTTGAGGCAATAGGGAGATAAAAAAGACTTCATGTATTACATGACAGAGTTTGGGTCGTTGAAGAGAAAAGAAGGAAAGTCTGTTTCTGACTTCTCCAAGAGATTTAATAAAATATACAACAAAATTCCTGCTGAGATAAAACCCTCCAAAACCTCTGCCAAGATCACTTACTCCAATGCCTTTGATCCTAATTTCTGCTTACTGCTAAGGGAGAGAAGAGTTGCCATGCTGGCACACATGCAAGACACAACCATGGAGGTAGAATCCAACATATTGGATTTCAACCGACTCAAGAACGCCGATGATAGAAATATGCCCAAGAACAGGCCTGAAACTTCCTCATCCAGTCCCTCTCCCCTGCCCCATCAGATAGATGAAATAGATAGAACGCTAAAATCGCTTGCTGCCAAGATAGAAAGGCTGGAATTAGAGGGGAAGCGCATGTACAAAAATCCCCATAACACTGATAATAGAGGTTTCAGATGACCTGCTAACAATGTGCCCTAGGTTTTCCCAACAGAACAAAGGGGAAGAGATAGAGATGATCAAAGGGTCCAAACCCCCCTCCAAAACAACCTAGTTGATCATGAGGAAAGAGATGAGATAGATGAGTTTGGCCCGAAAATTCACTTTATTGAAGAAACCCCTCCTTTTCCCCACTTGACTCAGTCTGCATATTGTTATAACCCTAAAATGCACCATACAGGTTTACCTGGCATCAGGCCAACTCATGCCTCTTCCTAGCCAAAGCCATGCTGAGTAACTCCTCAAAAACCACTCAAAACAAGCAACCCGCGCCCTAACTTCTTACTGGGCG
>SNQJ01S0000732.1:212476-229435 GCA_010110895.2 Picea sitchensis | reverse complement strand
CCCGCTCTGTTCTGAACCGTGGAGTCTGAGTTGACCTCTGCGTGGATTATTTGTCACGTGTCCCTGAGAAACCATAATCGTGAGTCTATCCCAAGTTGTCGGATTGAGAAAACTGAAGTGTCCTATTCTTGCTGAGCCTGGTTATGTTGTTGCACCTATCTATTGCTACCCTGGGGTGTTCGAGTCTGGGTTCCATTGGATTGTGGTCGCCGAGTAGTGCTTGATCATGTGTGTCTTGTTGGCTAGTATATATAACACTCTCTCCAAGAGAGAGAGGTGGTTGAGGTTGAAAGGATAGGTTTCCTGGCTTGTGAGTGACTCTCTCCAGGTGAGAGAGTCCGCGGAGGAAGGAGAGATCTCCTAGAAGGAACCATGTTATTGCTACAGAGCTCGAAGATTTCCGGTCCGGTCTATTACTGAAGCCCAAAGAAAGGGAGTTTAGAAGCCGAAGGACTGTCTAGGTGATAGAGAAGGTGTATACTCCAGGGGTGGAATAGGCATGTGGGGAAATAGAGTTTGTGGGCAGTGGGCATAAGTGGTTCCTGGGAGAGAATCCTTCCTTGTGACTGTGTGTTTTCTCTGTAACCTCAATCTAGCCTAGGATTCCTTACCTGGGGTGGAGCTTAGTCCTAGCTCGAGGGTGACCCACTGCTGAGCTTGATGAGCAGTGTGGTATAAGGCTGGGAGGTTCATGGAAGGCCTGCATGGGGTTGGTGGAATTACCACAGTTTCAAAGATAAGTATAAGATTATGCTTTAATTATGTTTTGCATACCTGTGTTGCCTATATTTATCATGTATTTCGCTGTAATTATGAATTACTATTAATTCCATTAAATCTGCATGTTAGCAACAATATAGTGCTTACTCTAAGTTAAATGTGTTTCATTTGTTTAAAAGTCATGTTATATATAAATAAGTATGAGATTGTTGTTATGCACAGTAGCGTTGGCCCGGTCCTGGGGATGACAGCCGGGGGAGCATTACAGAATGGTATCAGAGCCATGGTTTCAACGCTGAGCCTAGATGGGCTGGATAAGTGACCTTTGGACAAAGGTTTTGAGAACAAATTGTGTCTAGAGGACTAATTTTAAACCTCATAATCTTTTCTGAGTGTTAACGGGCTACTTGACTGTATTACAAAGCTCAGGAGGTGTAGCGGTATTATAAAAACCATATCCGGTGTGGTATATGGCCACAGGGAGAGAGAACTCCACACTAGAAGTGTTGGAGCCATAAAACCTGTTCAGGAGGAAAGTTGAACCCTCACGATCGTCAGATTTGGAGAACGTGCACAAGGCTTAAAATCCTTTGGAGTTGCACAGGAGTGTGGAAATCATGGTATGTGAAATCTCAAAATCGTGAGGACCATCTATCGGAGGGACACATGGCTGCCGGTCGGAATTTCGACATCCGAAAAACTAAAGGGCAAGATACCTCATTGTAACAAGTCGCGAAACCCCGGTTCTTCGAACCGACCTGAAATCCTGAAACGATATACACCATAGATCATAGGAGAGGAACTTGAACCATTAGATCATTTCAAGATTTGGGGATTGAAATGACGAGAGACTTGGAGTCGCTACAATGCGAACTCCTGGTTACCGAAAACCTGAAACCCTGAAATCCTGAAACGTCGAAAGGATCTGCGTCGTAGATCTGAGAGAGGTCTAACCATTGGATTTCACTTGGAAGGGATGTGGGCACATGGATGTGTACACCGTGCTAGTAGGTAGAGAAGAAAAGCGAGAGTGGTGAGACCCGATGACGTCACCATAGGTGACGTGGACCCTCCTGAGTGTGCCACTTGCTACTGTGGATGTGGGAGACAATTGTGCTCTATGGAATCAGAGGGTAAAGGAAATAGAATTTTCAAAATTCAGGGATTGTAGTGACAAGAAGTTGGGAGTCACTGCATTGTGAAATCCCAGGTACCGAAGACCCGAAAACCAAAGTGCCGAAATCCCGAAATTTTCAACGAAAAAAGAACTATCTAGGATTTAACTGTTGGATCCTCGTGGACCAAAACTCCGAAACCCGAAGTCCCGAAAGTGAGTATGAGGGCCTCGTGGATAAAAACCCTGAAACGCGAAGTCTCGAATTCCCAAAAATTGCAGAGCCAAACAGAGCTCAGAAAACTTAGTGGATTCGAAACGTTTTTCTTATTCACATTGGTTTATGAATGTTGAAGTTTTATTAAGGGTTTAAGGCCTGAAAAACTTCGTTGACTGCATGTTGTGTGTGAAGAGTTCAACGAGTGTTAGGATAGTCATGTATCGAATCCGAGTATAGAAATGGAAGAGGCATGGATTGCCTCTAATTTAGAAAATGAAAGAGAGGGAAGGAATGTCAACTTGGGAGTCGAAGGATCAAACTCTAATGGGCATGGAAAAGAGATGGATAAGGAAGGACATACGATGAAACTCATTGAAAGATTGCAGAAAGATGGCTAGGCTCACTGAGATGATATTCGAAATCTCATGAAAGTCAGGGATAGGTAGGGTCAATTCAACTTAAGGATGTTGAAGAGTCTGGAAAGAATAGAAAATAAATTGGAAAAGGAGAGTGACTCAAGCAAGACAGAGAGTCACGAGACCCCTGAGAAGAAAAGAAGATCAAGGAGTGTCAACAGACATCGTCGTCACTCCCCAAAGCATTCCAGTAGGGAAGCACAAAGTAGTTCAAGTCCATCTCCTACCATAAAGCACCGAAGATCTGGAGTGGATGAATTGAAATGGGAGATGAATAAGATCAAGCCTCCAACGTTTGATGGAGAACATAAAAAGGAGGAAGATGCTAAAACAAAGTTGCTTGGCATGAGAAAATATTTCCAACTATAGAATTATTCCTCTCATGCAGAAGGAAGAATTGCGATGTATCAACTAAAAGGAAAATAATCCATGTGGTGGGACCAGTTTGTGCAGGTGCAACACATTAGAGAAAAAAATATCACATGGAAGGAATTCAAGAGGTATCTCGAAAGGAAATACCTGACTAAAATATACTATGACAGAAAGATGAAGGATTTCTTCGAACTCAAGCTGGGCAACATGACCATTGATGAATATGAACAAAGATTTTTGGAATTACTGAAGTATGCTCCATTGATCAAAGATGAGGCTGTCAATATTCAGAGGAATCTGAGTGGACTGCCACCTTCCATTGGTGACAAGATTCAATATGATGATCCTAAGACTATGGAAGAAACAATAAGAAGGGAAAAATGCTTGTATGAGAAGCAAAGGGAAAAAACTACTTTTTGGAAGGCTTGGGATGATAAGAAGAAGTTCAAGAAAGAGTAGAGGCACAAGGGAAACATGCCTCCCTTTTTCCGAAACAGTCCTTAGGGAAAACCATCTTTTAGAGAGCCTAGGAAGGCTGAAGTGGGTGGGAAAATGCCAAGACCACCACCTATGGAGTGTTGGGGTTGTAAAGGAAATCATAGGTACATATATTGTCCCCACAGAAATGATAAAGTGAGAGCCGTCCACAATGTTCAGCAAGATGAAACAATGGAGGTCATGGGTAGTATAATGCCAAGGATCTCTGCGTCCCTAGAAAACAAGCAAGCTGAATTTCAGTCGCACATGATTGAAGTGGAAGGTATGATTAACAACCAACCATTTACTATTTTAGTTGATTCAGGGGCTAGCCATAGTTATGTAGATCCTAGGGTGGTGGAAAGTTTGCATTTATCAAGAAGCAAACATGAAAAGTCTTGGTTAGTGCAGTTGGCTACATGAACCAAGAGGAAAGTCACTGAGTTGTTTAAGTCCTGTCCTGTGGACATGAAGGGATTGAGCATGAAGGCTGAATTGAATATCCTACCTTTAGGATCTTATGACTATTTAATTGGGATGGATTGGTTGGAACAACACCATGTCCTCCTGGATTGTCGTAACAAGAAGTTTACATCCCTAGATGAGTAGGGGAATCGAAAAACATTCCAAGGAATTCCCAGAGTTGTGGCTGTAAGAGAAATCTCAACAATACAGATGAAGAAGTGCTACAGAAAAGGCTATCAATTGTTTGCAGCCTGTGTGGAGGAAGCATCCAGAGATGAAGTCTCAAATATTGGAGACCATGTGGTACTAACAGAGTTTGAAGATGTATTTCAGGAGGTACCCAGACTACCTTCGNAGAGCAGCTCCAGTGTCGAAAGCTCCTTATAGAATGAGTATGCCAGAGCTGAAAGAGTTGCAATTGCATCTTGAAGAGATTCTAAAGAAGGGGTACATTTTCCTAAGCGTGTCATCTTGGGGTGCCCCGGTCCTGTTTGTGAAGAAGAAGGATGGGACGTTGAGGCTGTGGATTGATTTCATACATTTGAACAAAGTAATTGTCAATAACAAGTACCCTCTATCGAGGATCGATGATCTTTTCGATCAGTTGAAAGGTGCGAAAATATTTTTGAAGATAGATCTCATATCGGGATATCACCAGGTAAGAATAAAAGTTGAAGATATCAACAAGACCACCTTTAGAACAAGGTATGGTCATTACGAGTTCACAGTGGTGCCATTTGGACTGTCAAATGCACCTGCTATTTTTATGTGCTTGATGAATGGTGTATTCAGGGACTATCTAGACAAGTTTGTCATAGTCTTCTTGGATGACATTTTGGTGTATTCCAAGTCAGAGGAAGAGAATGAACAAAACTTGAGGATGGTGCTGCAAGTGTTGAGAGAACACCAACTATATGCCAAGTTAAGCAAATGCTCATTTTATCAAAAGCATATCCATTACTTGGGGCACATTATTTCAGAAGAAGGGATCGCCGTGGATCCTGAGAAGGTTGAGGCCATCAGAGAATGGTCAGTGCCAAGGAATGTGGCAGAAGTTAGATCCTTTATGGGTCTAGAGGGATATTACAAAAGGTTTATCGCAGGGTTCTCAAAGATATCTCACCCTATCACTTCTTTGAAAAGGAAGGAGAAAAATTTTCAGTGGACTGAAGAGTGTGAGAAGAGTTTCAAGTGATTGATCAACTGTTAACCAACGCTCCAATCTTGAGGATTGCAGATCCAAATATGGATTTCGTAGTGTGCATAGATGCGTGTAAAGAAGGGTTTGGAGGATTTCTCAGTCAGAATGGATCTGTAATCTGTTATGAGTCCAAGAAGCTGAAAGAGAACGAAAAGAATTATTCCACTCACGATTTGGAGTTGGTAGCAATCGTTCACACTCTGAGGAAATGGAGACATTACCTCATGGGAAGGAGATTTGAACTCAGAACATACCATAATGGTTTGAAATATTTGTTTGATCAGCCAACCTTAAATGCTAGTCAAAGTAGGTGGTTGGAATTTCTGTGTGAATACAACTTTGATATCAAGCATATCAAAGGGAAGGAAAACAAGGTGGTCGATGCACTCAACAGAAAGGTGCATGAATTACATGCTTGAACAATTAGCATGTATAGGAATGATATTAAGGATATAATTTTGGAAGCTACAAATGCATATTTGCAATACAGAGACTTAGTAGCAAAGCTACAACAGAGTGAAAGACCATAGAAAGAGGAAAGTTACACCTTGGAAGTTGATGGAATACTTTTGTACAAAAACAGAGTGTATATACCCAATGTCCAGGATTTGAAACTTGCAATTCTAAGAGAAATGAATAACATGACTTATGTTGGACACCCTGGATATCAGAAGACTGTGGAAGTAGTCAAAATCCATTACTTTTGGCTGGGTATGAAGAGAGAGATCGCTGAATACATCGCTAGATGTATGGAGTGCCAGAAAGTTAAAACTGAGGATAGGTACCCAGCAGGGTTGCTGCAACCTTTTCCCATTCCTGAATGGAAGTGGGGAGTGGTGAAAATGGATTTTATTACGGGATTTCCCATAACAAGCAAGCTGCATGATTTGATCATGGTGGTGGTGGACAAGCTTACAAAAGCTGCCCATTTTATTCCACTGAAAACTACTCACAGGGAAGCAGATGTTGCTGATATTTTCTTAAAAGAAGTGGCACGCTTGCATGGAATTCCTAAAACAATTGTGTCTAATAGGGACCCGAAATTCACCTCGAATTTCTGGAAAGGACTGTTCAAAGGATTCAACATGAATCTGAACATTAGTACAATGTATCATCCTGAGTCTGATGGACAGACAAAGAGGGTGAACATAGTAATAGAAGACATGCTGAGAATGTCTGTGATGGACAAACCATCAAGATGGGAAGACTACCTGCACTTGGTAGAATTCACCTACAATAATGGGTATCATGCATCGTTGAATATGAGCCCATTTGAAGCACTTTATGGAAGAAATTGCAACACTCCAGTGAGCTTGGATAATCCAACTGATAGAGCAGTAGTTGGGTGAGAGTTGCTCAAGGAGATGGAGGACCAAATGATAAAAATTAAGTAGAATTTGAAAGCTTCCCAGGATAGGCAGAAAAGTTATGCTGATAAGAACAGAACCCACAGAGAATTCAAAGTGGGTGATCATGTTTTCCTGAAAGTGAAAACTAACAGGAGTTCCCTGAAGCTGGGAAGTTGCGCCAAGTTGGCAGCCAGATTTTGTGGGCCATTTGAGATCCTGAAAAGGATTGGGACAGTTGCATACATGCTTGCATTACCTGCATCTATGACTGTACACAATGTGTTTCATGTTTCATTGCTTAAGAAATATATACCTGATGCTAATTATGTTATCGATTGGAATGTGATTCAGGTGGAACCAGAAGGTGTCCTGCAAGTGCATCCTATGCGCATATTGGACAGGAAAAACAAACAACTCCAGAATCGAGCTATAGGGATTGTAAAGGTCCAGTGGACCTGGTACGGTCCTAAGGACACGACATGGGAGCATGAATATATTATGCGGGCAGAGTACCCACATCTTTTTGAAAATTTTGAAAATCTTGCAGATGTAGTGTAAAGTTGCATTGAGGATAGTGTAGAAATAAGGGGAGGGGGATTGTAATGTTCCCAAGGCCGAGCCCTGTTGTAAATCATGTTTATGAAATGAATTGTAATTATGTTTTATAGGCTGGTGACCCAAGTTTATATAAGCTGGTGGGCTTATGTGATTATTAGGCCAGAGAGTCTAAGTGTTGAAGGCCAAGAGCCTGATTTTGTACAAGTATCTATGCACATTATTAATAAAAATATAAACATTGATGTGTGCAGACTGACCATGATGAATGAGTGATGGGGGACTAAGCTTCCATAGAGTGGGTAAGGGATTAGGGGCTAGAAGGTGGGAAGAGGGGCTAAGTGTTGAGCCTAGGGGCTTAAGTCCTTGGGAATAATATTTTAATATTATTCCAAAAAGACCATGTGAAATATATGTTTTATCCTAAGTTATTTTGGAATGACAAGTGACTTACAAGTGGGGAGGAACACATGTAGTTTCATGGGTGACAAGTGTCAACCCAAGTGCATGCAGTTAAAATTGCTGAATTGAGCCATGATGGGGGTTCCTCCTCCAGTCGACCGTCAATTGTCTGAACATGAGTCCGGTCTGACCTCTGTAGAAGTACCCTCATGCAATTATGAAACCAGAGGAGGCCTGTGTCTATGTTTGTTTCTGGGAAAGCTGATACAACCCCCCCCTCTATTTTGGACTGTGGAGTATGAGTCGACCCCTATGTGGATTTTTTTTCATGCATACCTGAGAAACCATAACCATGAGTCTATCCCGAGTTGCCAGATTGAGAAAACCGAAGTGTCCCATTCTTGTTGAGCCTGGTTATGCTGTTGCGCTTGTCTATTGGTACCTTGGGGTGTTCGAGTCTGGGTTCCAGTGGATTATGGTGGCCGAGTAGTACTTGACCGCATATGTCTTTTTGGCCAGCATATACAACACTCTCTCCAAGGGAGAGAGGTGGTTGAGGTTGAAAGGACAGGTTGTCTGTACTGTGAGTGAATCTCTCCAGGTGAGAGAGTGCATGGAGGAAGGAGAGAGCTCCTGGAAGGAACCCTGTTGCTGTGATAGAGACCAGAGATTTCTGGTCTGGTCTATTGCTGAAGGCCAAGGCAAGGGAGGTTAGCAACCGAAGGACTGTCTAGGTGATAGAGAAGATGTATACTCCTGGGGTGGAACAAGCATGTGGGGAAAGAGAGTTTGTGGGTAGTGGGCGTAAGTGGTTCCTGGGAGAGAATCCTTCCTTGTGACTATGTGTTTTCCCTGTAACCTTAGCCTAGCCTAGGATTCCTTACCTGGGGTGGAGCTTAGTCCCAGCTCGGGGGTGACCCACTTCTGAGCTTGATGAGCAACATGGTATAAGGCTGGGAGGTTTGTGGAAAGCCTACACGGGGTTGGTGGAATTACCACAGTTTCAAAGATAAGTACTAGCTTATGCTTTAATTATGTTTTGCATACCTGTGTTGCCTATATTTATCATGTATTCAGCTGTAATCATGAATTACTGTTAATTCCATTAAATTTGCATGTTAGCAGTAATCTAGTGCTTACTCTGAGTTAAATGTGTTTCATTTGTCTAAAATTCATGTTATATATAAATAAGTATGAGATTGTTGTTCCGTAGAGTAGCGTTGGCTCGGCCCTAGGGATGATGGTCGGGGGAGCGTTACAATGGAAAATATGTCTGGTGCATTCTTCAAACCAAAAGGCATAACAGTGTATTGAAAATAACCCCATTATGTTGCAAATGTATTCTTGTGTTTGCCCTCCTTAGCAATTAGGATCTGGTGATAGCCTGAAAATCCATCTGTGAATGAAGAAACCTCCTGTCCTCTAACATTATCTAGAACTTCATCAGTAAAAGGTGTAGTAAATGGACCATGTAAACATGCATCATTCAATTTCCTCATATCTACATAGATTGTGATTTCTCACATCTTCTTATCTTTGACCACCATAGGGCTGATCCATTCAGACTCTTCAACTAGTTCTATAAATCCTGCTTCAAGCATTCTATCTAATTCAATCTTACCTTTTTTATTGTACTTGGGATTCAGTCTGTAAGGCCTATGATTGACAGGCCTTGCATCTTCTTTCGAAGTAATCTTCATTTCTCCCATGGGACCTTTAAAGCCCTTCATGTCTATGAACTTGGCTGGAAACAAGTCCTCATATTCAAGCAATAGTTTTGTAATCTTACCAATAGTGGCATCATCCCAATAGTCTCCAACATTTTCCAACTTAGGTGATTTCTTTGTTCCAATATTAACTTTCTTAAATTTAATAGGCTTCCCAACAAAAGGTAATTCAATCCGTGGACCTTATATATCTCTTTGTCCTTCAGTTTCTAAAATTTTCACATTCCTAGGGTCATCATCCCCATCAACATTAATATTATAACAACCCCGTAACCACTGAAGAGGCGCATTCCATTCAATTTTTTTTTTTCAAGAGAGGGGTTAGGTGCCTCCTCAAAGACCTTCTATCTTACAATTTGTAAAGCCTTATCTATTGTGGGGTACTGATTTTCAAATAGGAACATAGATATAAAGTTCTAGGTCATACCATACCAATCCGTAGTGACTACGCGTAGTTCTGCTTGAAGATACCAGTTGATAGGTGTAGTATCTAATGTGATAATGAACTTATGTACCCACTTTTCTTTAGGAATGTTGCTCCATACTTCTTCACAACTTTGCACATGGTCCTTAGGACAACTCTGACCTATGTATCAAACTTCAAAACCTTCAACTTGGTATAAGAAGTGCACTGTCAAGAAGGTGCGACATTGTACCCACTCCACGATGTTCTTGTTTTGTGTTCCCCACCATCTAGCTGGCATTTTTTTCAAGGCTTCATCTAGTGCCAAAAACCTCTATTGTACTGGTACAATTCCTTTAAATTCAAATAGAAATGTCTCTAAGTTATTCAAGCCATCAAATGTAGGAATAGTATTTACCTATGTGCCAATCCAAAGAATTGCCTTAGTCAATCTGACACACCTCTGCGTAGAGACTTCATACATTATATTCTGCCAATTTTCCAATGCTTCTTCTGAATCTGATGAGCATGCAATCTCACTTCGCCAACTTAGATTTCCATCTACTGTAGGATTAATATAATCATGTTGTCCTACTGTCAATTTATAGATATTCTCCATCTCATAGGTGTGGTATTCTTCTCTTATAGGTTCTCTGTATCTGTGACATTCATCAGGATCAAGAGGTGCAATGACCCTAATTCCATCACCTTCAAATGTCATTCTTCTCTTTTTTAGGTCAATAACAGTCAAATTGTCGAAATCCCAATCAATACCCAACAATGTAGGATAGGGACATCTATCATCAACAATCTTGATCACTTCGAAGTCTGCAAATGTCCTCACTCCGTTGATGTCCACAAGAACATGCTCCAGTCTTCCAAAGGGGATCTTCGCCTGTTGATTATCCATCCTGAGCCTAATAAGAGAGTAAATCAATTTAGGTTTTCCCAACAATTCCCAAGTCTACTTCGTCATAACATTTACTTATGATCCTAGGTTGAGGACTACATACGCCATGTCGTACTCTCCAATCTAAGCACTAAGGTGTAGTTCCTTGCTTGTCCTTATTTTTGTAGATACTTGATTCACAACTCTACTTAGCAGAGGATCTATTCTTCCAATTTCATACTGTCTTATCAGGTGTTGTAGTTCCTGCACAACTCTTTCAAATTGAACCAAATCAATACAAGTATGTAAGAAGTCCATAAGATTGCTTACCTATTTTCCTTATCTAGGTGGGGCAGACTGATCAAATGTTGGAGGCATTTCACATTCCCTTGCTTTTGATTGCTCCTTAGATGAAGAAGCCTTTTCATCTACAAAATCTCTTCTTGCTTCTTCAAAAGTATGATTTTATTTCCTTGGATCAAACAAGGGTACCTTCTCTGAAACTCTTCTGATCCCTGATCCATTTGTAGTCTTTCTTGGAGTCACCTTATATTCTCCTATGACATCGTCTCCTCTAGTAATAATAGAGACTCTGGGTTCCTGTTTGTGAGGTTCAACTGCTATTTTCTAGACTTGTTGGTTTCCACCTTGTCTTTCTTGAACTTTAGCTAACAATATTGGAAAGTATTTAATGACATGGTCAAATGAATTAAAATAGTTGCAAGTAGTACAAGGATTCTGGAAATCCCTTACCAAATGACCTGGCTGGGAACAATTATAGAAAATAATATGACCTCGACCTCAAACCATGCCTCCTCCTCCTCCTCTTCCTATGTACCCACCGCGAGGGTTTAAGATTCCTCTTCATGGGGAATTGAACTGCACAACATTCCCTTCTAGCTGAAATTCTCCTTGAATTATATATGCATCCCTTGACCTTTCATGCATTAGGTCATAATCCCTACTGTTCCTCTCGTCATGCCCCACATATTTACATAATGTACAATAATGATTGGTGGGTTTCTGGACATATTTCTTCATATAATAACATTCGCCAGGGCGATGTCTAGTTATACATACCTTGCACCATGGTTAAAGTAGCCTGCTTCAAAGGGTTAGGGGCTCCAGAGGTCAAGTATTCAATAATTCTCTTTGTCATGGCCCTCTACTTTACATCTGACACACTAGATGTCTTCTCTTTTCTCCTTTCCTTTATATTTCTTCATATCTTCAACCTATAAAGATAAACTAGTTAACTGATTCAAAATCTAACTCATACCTGGATTAGATTCTCCTACATGGACTGCTTCTAGTTTCATGGAAATATCTAATGCCTCAACCTACAATGTGACCTTTTGTTGCATAGGAGGAACTCTAATGTGTGGAAGGAGGGAAGCGATGAACCATTCCTTATGTTGTTTGTCTGGAATATGAAAAATTAAACGGCCTATTAAGGTCTTAAACCTCTGATCAAATTCCCAAACTGATTCAGTCACCTTCTTCTTGATTTCCTTTAACTATGTAATGCACTGCGAATTTGACTTAGGCTTCTTGAACTTTTAATTCAATGAAGTATTAATTTGATTCAATAGCTTAGGCTGTACACATGATTTAAAAAACTTCATATACTAGCTCAGTGCACGGTCCCTAAAAGTAGTATTAAATTGAGCTCTCTTAACAACTTCATCAGTGACTTGCTTAATGCTCCATATAGCTTCACATAAGAACCAGTTCTTGTCAGGATCCTCAGATCCATCCCCTCTGAAAATAGGCAACCTCATTTCAGTTTCCATTGACTTTCCTTGGTTTCTCGACTGAGTCTGTACTAAACTACTTGTGACAGTACTCTGAGAGCTCTGATTACCCTAGCTACTTTGTACTGCTAAAAAACCAGGAGGAGTAGCAATACTTACTTCAATAGTAAGCGTAGTCCCTGAAGTTCCTGGTTATTCTCGGTGAGGTTCCTTAGTCTCTACTTCCTCTTCCCTTGCGAACTTTGAACAGTATTTGTCTAATCGCTCTGATTCTTCTACACTGTATAATCCTTCATCTTGTGCTACTGGCCCGTAACTCTGCTTAAAAAGGTTCGCAAGAGGAATCTTTCTGAATTATCTCCCACTGCACGTGTGTCCAACCTTTATGTCACTGTCGCTATCTGAATTCTTGAACATTAGCTTTAAAATCCAATTGATTATTGTATCTTCAAGATATTCTTCTCATGCAATAACATCTTAATATTCATCTTCAAAAAGTGTAGAAACATTCCTCTATGAAAAATTAAATGGCCTGTCAGGGTCTTAAACCTCTAATCAAATTCCCAAACTGGTTCAATCACCTTCTTATTGATTTCCTTCAACTCTGTAATGCACTGCGACTCCAACTTAGGCTTCTTGAACTCTGCACTCAATTCAGTATTAATTTCATTCAACGTTTTAGGCTGTAAAAATTATTTAACAAACTTTATATACCATCTCAGTGCATGGTCCCTCAAAGTAGCACTAAATTGAGCTCTCTTAACAGCTTCATCGGTGACTTGTTTAATGCTCCACACAACTTTGCATAAGAACCAGTGCTTGTCAGGATCCTTAGATCCATATCCTATAAAAATAGGTAACCTCATTTCCGCTGCCATTGACTTTCCTTGGTTTCTCGACTGAGTTTATACTAAACTGCTTGTGATAGTATTATGAGAGCTTGTTGGAAGCCAATACAATTTTTTCTATTTCCCTATAAGCTGCCTACACCTACGTCTTCTGAACTTCAAATTGACGTCGCATTTTGCAAATAAACAATGTTTTCATTTCTTGCGACAATTTGCAAATGGGTTTCCATTTAGTTTTCACGACTGTAAGCGTGAAAAATCCTCCATCGTTATTTGAACTGTCATGATCTTCTCATTGATATTCTAAAAGGCACTTATTATATGGCTAAATGAATTTTCAAACTTTGCCTATTCTTACTTTGATTACGCAATTTAATTTTATTAAACTGGTAAGGCATTGAGCATGAAAATTTATTGTTTGGGACTTGCCTAGTCATTCGATTGCATAGGGGTCATGGTTTTATTTTGTTTTTATATGATGTGATCCTTATTATCCTAAGCTCTTGGCTTATCAATTTTTTGAAATCAATTGTCACCATGTTTTTAAACCTTTGATTAGAATGTTTGATTATGCAAAGGCGCGTTGGTTAAACATTTGGGTTTTGATTTAACGTTGAAAGACAATGGTTTGAATTATTACAATGGCACATATTTGACTTTGGTTCGATTTCACATTGAACATTCATGGTTTCAAACAATACATTGGCGCATTGATATATCATCCACCGTTTGATTTTTGAGTTGGACGAATAATATGGTTTAAACGATGTTATGATTTATTGAACAGCGTTGTACTTTGTCATTACTGCTATGCATGGTGGTGGATAATCCCACCACCCTCGCACGCGCACATTAATTTTCTCCCCTTTCATCATTCGCAACTGTTAGCCCAAAAGATTTTGCTCCTGTGTGTTATTGTTTTCAATCCAAACCCTGACCATGTGATCGCACCATGGCTCCAGTCGTAAGGGCTGAACTCAATGGTTGCCAGGCTCTGTTGATGTTCGACAGTGCTTACAGTGACCTTGAGGAATTTGGATGGCTCCCGTTCATACAAAAGGTCGATGGTTTTAACCCTTGTGTGGCTCGGCAATTCGCATTAACCTTTGATGGTTGTCGAGCTAAGGTCGGGGATGTCCAATTGGAATTTGACGAGCAATTTCTTAGTTTATCCACCGGTCTGCCTGCCACTGGACAAAGATGGTCCAAAAATTGCAAAGTGGAAGAGGTCCCGTGGACACCGCTCTTCCAGTCGCGTAAGGTGAGTTCCTGTGACAAAGGTTTGCCCGCGAATATGCTCAAGGAACATTGGCATGACTTGTTGATGATAACCAAGCAGTTTATCACCTGCGAGGGTCAGTATGGGTTTGTTTTCTTATATCACCTTCGTTTACTGATGGTTTTCATGGGCTATGATCTTAATATGCCGTATTACTTGCATAGGAGTCTGTTTAAAATGTCTAAAATATAAAAACAGAATCAGGCCGAAAGCATCCTTTTTCACTTTGGGTTGATTAAAATGATTGTCGTTTGTCATTTGAGGTTACGCCGAGACTGTTGGAATGATTTTCTTATTCGCAATAATTTTGAGGATTCGAAACCACCACAGGTTGACAAACCTGTGGTGAGAGAGGGCAAGTCTGTACCCCAGGTACCCTACAGTATTCTATTACCTAAACCCCTACCCGACTCACCTATCGACCTACCCCATTCTGTGACCAAGGATGTCGAAACTTTTAAACCCGTGGCTAAAAGGCCTAAAGCCAAACCTACTGCGAATTCCAAAGGCAAAAAGAACGCCCGATTAATCTCTCACATGGCAAGAAACAAACCGAAACCTCCTTCCAACCCTGACCCTATCATGGTGAGTGAATATTCTGACTCGGAGGTGGAACGTTACCTGGAAAGTGAGTATCCCTATTCGGAAGGTCTTTGTGCCAAACCCGCATACAACTTTGTGAAAAACCTACCACCTTGCTTGGAAGATGACCCTAATTATCCAGGCATTAAACTGCCTTGTGAAACCCCCAGTGATTCGTCAAAACCCTCCCCTGCTCTACCTCAACCAGCTGCGCACCCTGTGATCAGTGCGACTCGTGGTTAGAAAGGTATTATCTTGATGTGCCAATGCTGCAGTCCAGAATTCATTTTTTGGAGGATCAAGTTGCAAGGCTTACCAGTCAGAAGGCTAAATTGCAATCCACTGATAAGAAACAAAGGACAATAGGTTCTATTTTGTTTAAGAATGTGGAGTCGGCTACAGCGGTCTTGAATTCAAAATTGGCATAGCTCGAGTAGCCTCACTGGTATGTCTATAACTTGTTTATATAAAAAACTCATAGCTCTGTTTACAGCTTGAATTTGCTCTGTCACATAAATATGCATTATGTACATAGTTTTGTTTTGATTGATCGAATTTCGTCTCCTAGTTTAGCTTCGATTGAATCTGGTTCGATTCGATGGATTGTGCCGTGGATTTGATTGGTTTGATTTTGGCTTAAATTGGATACTCGGTTGCTAATTGAAGTCGTTCCTATTTTTTCTAAAACACAAGCTGTTTCTGGTATCTCAATTTTGAACTCAATCAATGTTTCGATTCGAATTGGTTATATCATATACGATATGGTTGGTAACGATGGTTCACTGTTATAGTTTTATTCACATATGACTTTCGACCAGCTCGGATACAGTTTGGATTATGTTTAATATGATTCTGTTTTGTATGCACCCAAATCGTGAATTGATACAAATCGTAACAGTTATATCCAGCCGGATGATTCGCATTGTTTTTCTCCACCATATTATCAGTCTGATCCGTATTGTATCGAATATGCTATTTAGATTCGATTCGAGGGACTAAATTGACTGTATCCAGTCTCACGAGTTGTTTCTATATTAGACTCAGTCGTGATTGGTTTTGATTATTTACCCAGTTTATATTATGAATTCTGTTGATTCTATCACACTCCTGTTTGTTGACTGTGTGGGGATCAATCACGAACTTCGTTGGGTCGATACTAATTGAGTATGATTTCATTTGAACACAATCGAAACAGTTTACCTATCTTTACATTTGATTGAATGATATGGATCTGTTGTTATGGCTATAATGAGTTAATAATGGTTGTGATTACTACTTGTTGATCCTGTCTGTTGACTGTGTAACGCTCAGTGATCAAAGATCTATGTCAAAGTTTGATGTTGTTATGAATGTTTTATTTGACCATAATCGTAACAGTATTTCCATCTTTGTATATGATTAAAACAACATGAATCTTATGCTACCATGGATTATGATTGTGTTTGATGAGATCGTATCACACACGATATGACTTACTATTGATTTCATTTGATATGAAACAACCTTGATAATTGTTGACCCGATTTTATGGTAAAATGAAGCAGAGTATTCTTACCCCTGTTTTGATTAAATTACTTTTGATTTTGTTTAATTGGAATGATAAAATCATTTGAATCATTAGTAATTCGTTTTTAATGTTTATTGAAATAAAATTGGATTTGATTCTTTTAAAAAGATTTGATTTCATTTCATTTGATCCTGTATGCTATTTTAGATTAGCTACAGAATCAGATGATTCTGTAGCTAAGTCTGTAAGATTAGATTTTTATTATTTTGTTAATTAAATATCTTTCTAATTTGATATTTTTGGTCTATTGCAGGTAAATTCGAAATTACAGTAGAGTTAATGAGCAGTTAGGAGATATTTGGAATATTTCACTTGCATTTCATTTTCTTAGTTTAGTTGATTTTGGGATATCTCCCAGATTATGCAAAACAATTTGATATTATCCACAGGGAGGTTTTACCCTGTGGAGAGACTTATAAATACCTATCATTTTTGTAATAATGATCATCCTCATTCAAGGGAGAACAAGGATAATAGAGTTTTAATACAGACTGAAGCAGAATTTGGTGTTTTGTCACATCTTTAGCTTCTCATTATATCAATATTTTGTTTCATGTTGTGTATATCAATTTGTATCTGGTTAATGACTACTTTAGCTATCTTGATTATGTGCAAATGA
>SNQJ01S0000732.1:147982-167891 GCA_010110895.2 Picea sitchensis | reverse complement strand
AAGTTCGAGAAATGGTCTTAAGATATCATCCATAAATCTTATAAGTGTTGTCATAGTATTGTGTAATATAAATTGCATAATGACTCACTCATGCAATCCATGTGTTTTTTTGAAAGTAATATTCCAAATTATTCTATGTGTATATTGTCATATTGGTATCCTTACTTCTAATCCAACTTCATGATAACACATGCTTACAATATTTGGTTGATTAGTGCCTTGATTATTTGTAGGGGATATATATATTACAATATATTACAATATTACAATATTAGAATGTAATAGTAATGCCATATTACAATATTACAATGTAATAGTAATGCCATATTACAATATTACAATGTAATAGTAATGCCATATTACAATGTAATATGGCATACAATATGGTATACCATATTTGATGTAATTTTTTTTTTTAAAACCTAAAGTCATCGTGGCAATATCGACGCAAGTTCGTCGGAATTTACCACGAATATTCGTCGCATATACAGCATGTGCGTCGTAAGTTATTGGCTTGGCATAACTTTTCATCCCAATTGCGATGACGTTTCGTCGTAATTACCACATTTCTTTGTTGTTATTTTGACGATATTTCGTCGTAATTTCAACGATGCATAGGGTTAATCGATATTGAAGGTGGTGACAAGTGGAGAGCTATTTTCGTCGATGTTTCCACAAACACTTGGATCGTGGATATAGTGACGAAATTATTCCGAAGAAAAAAAATCTCGGTTTTCGTGGAAATTGCGACGGATAAGTGTGGCAATATCAACGAAAAACCGTCGCAAATTTGCTCATATGTACTAGTGACATTCCCCTCACAACTTAGTATTACACAACCCATTGGTTCTCTCCTACAACTATCCCGAATTTCCTCTAGCTCTCTTTCTCTTGACCTACCTAACCCAAGGAATGTACCCCTTCATTGATCTTAGTCCATCAGGCGTCCTATTCGTTTATCATGGTCTCTCTGACACATGTAGCTAGGAATATCTCAGTTGGTAACTCAAGGGATCTCACTTCTATGAAAAAAACTACCATCAAAACCAATAGCCAACACTTGTTGATACTGTGCAACTCACCCAGGAGTTCACTCTTCAAGAATGACAACCAAGCTCTTCAGTTTCTAGCTCCAAAATGCTCTAAAAATGCTCCAGCATGCTCTAGAATTCTCCCAGCCTTGTTGTTCCATCTCCCCAGGTTATTTTTCCCTTATTCTCTCTTGTTGTTCCTATAAAAAAATTGAATGTCCAAAACTGTTTGTTACTACCCATACAAGTTTCCTCTCTTTTTCCGAGAACATTGACTACTCACTCTCCCTAATGTTGATTGCTTCTTTCCCATGCTTTCCAATAACTATGGGATTTGAATCTCACACCCACCCTATGACAAGTATTCAATGATTGGGCTTTCATACACTCAACCAAAAAATAGAAGTTTTCCCCAAATGATAATAAAATTTAGAAAATTGGGTTTGTATTAACACCCATAAACCTTTTCCCCTTGGTCCCCCTCTTAGACACTCTCTTCTCTTGTCGAAAAACTCAACCCCCATCTCTTTCCATTTTCCTAGTAGTTGGTATCACATTAATTTTATTAAAAATACAAAATACATTTTCCATATTACATCGCTTGGCCATAACCATATTCCTATCTACATTATGCACGAAATAAATTGGGGATTATAGTGGGGATGTTACACCCGAACCTAAGGGCCATGGTGTATATTCCACACCAAGTTTGTTCACAACATTTTAATTTGATTCTACAAAAAACTATTGTGTACTCCTTTCATACATTATGCACACTGAAATAAATTTCTAATTGTTGCAACCAATGGTTCAACTTAACTATGTCTACCTCACCTTTGTATGGTTTGATGTCGACCTTCAATTCCACTCTAAATAGGTGCTAAGAAGATTGGTTACTAGAGTTCTCTTTTTCAATCTTCATTTCTTCCTTCTCTTTCCTTGTATCCTCATGTTCTTTTGATTTCTCATGAGATTCGACTTGCTTCAGAAAGCGGATGATATTTTTAAGAGAGACCATGAATAAGGAAATAGTCTTGGAATGGATAGCTACTTGATCTTTCAATATTGTAAATATTAACTACCCTTCATCTATGGGCACTTCCATTTATGAGGATTTCAACTAGTTCTTAAGCCTTCTCATGTTGATATTGGGATCCACATGGTGAAACTCTCCTTCATATTTAGGCTTTCTGAGCGGGAAAAGCATATACTTTGCTAAAACAACACAAACTCCCAAACAAAATTTCTTGGATAGCAATATGATCTATAGCCACCTTAGATATTCCAATGGTTGGCACACCAAAATAGAGCTAAAACTTACAATTAGTACAATTAGCCTATGCTCCACTGCACAACTGTGTTTTTGTACTTTTAGTGCTTTAAGAAAAATAAAAACATACCTTTTCATATTTTTTAGTTATTGCAACACGGAAAACTAACCTACAATAGCAAAGATAGACAATAGAACATGAAATTTACCCTAAGAATGATGTGGAAAACCCAACAAAAAATGAAGTATCGTACCTTTCATCTTTTATATAATGGAGATTGTAATACAGAATACAAAGTAGTCTAATATTTTTGTGAAGCTATGTGTAACACCCTGTTTCCCCCAATTTGTAATTGATCATAAAATAGGAATTTCCATGCTAATGCATGAGGAAAATGTAAATGTATTATTGTTTGAGTTGCCAATAACTGACTATGGGGGGTGAAGCCTTGAAAGTACTAGCCATGATATCACTAGAGGAAGAATGTGAAAACTATAAGAGAGGGTTCATATATAAAATAACCCCAATTCTCCCTTGATAAGGATGGCAAACCTCCTTTGAATCCCAAGGAAAGAAAATCAGTCAATGAAGAAAGGACCGGTGGTTGAATCACCAACCACCCCCATGAATGGAAACATGGGTTGTCAGTTCGAAGTACCAAAGGGACCTGCAGACCTGAGATTCCTTCTAATAGAAGGAACAGGATAGGTCGGCAAAACCTCCCAAGGTAAGAGGGACACACACACGAGAGAGGAGACACGGGAAGAGACGGGGAGAAGAAGAGCGTAAGCTCGCAGGGGAGATGCGCAGAGCTTTCCAGCGAGTCATGAGATGAAGGTCGCGAGCTTGATGGTGAGGGGCATCTGAGAAACCTCGTCGAGGCCATCACCAAGAGAGAAAGCTCTAAGTTGCAAAGAACATGATCCAAGCAGAAGAAAAAACAGAGAGAGAACCCTCGAGAACTGTGAGAATTCCCTGGTGATATCATGGCTTGGCACGGGAGTGGCCAGAGTGATAAGATTGAATGCCTCTGAGCCTATGGTTGGGTGGAAGGATGAACACCCACAGTCAGTTGGTTGGCGGCAACCTGTAATAGATAAGTGATTTCTTACCCTGTGAAATTTATCTGTAACTGTGTATGAATTGGCTATACTGTGTATGTTGCAGGAATCGGACATATTTCTTAATGGATATACTGTATCCCCCTTATTTCTGCTTGATTGTATAATTAGGCCAGTAAGAAAGCATATGGTTAGGATAGGTTTTATACCCGTAAATACTTGTGTCCTATGGTGGCATAAGCTTGAGTCACAAACTGTGCGTTCATCGACCGTGGACATAGTTTCGTGTACGCATGTAAACCTTCCTAATCCTTTTGAGTCCCTTGGAGGACAAAGCATGTTAAGCTCAAGAGAGGTAGTGCAGATATGCACAGGCTCTCTGCAAGGCAAACCGAACCCATAACCCCTTGATGAAGGAGCACAATAGTTGTGCTGAAGACTCTTCTAAGAGTCAAGTCTAGGAGAAAGAGCGCAAAGCTCTCAAGTCCTTCATAGTTGATGAAGCTCAGGAAGGATAGCAAGTTTCAAATACCGAAAGAGAGTACCCTTTCGTTTGCTAGATGCATGGACGAGATCCTTTCGGAGTATCTGAGGTCTGTCACAACCGTTAGATTGAAGGAAGGAACATAGGCGTTAATGCCTCGACCCCTTTCATCCTTCGCAAGTAGCGAAGGAATCGGGACCGTAGATCCCAAGATCCATGGGGGTTACCTAAACTGTCCATTGGAGGGACATGTGGCTACCGGTCGGCGTTTCAGCACCCGGGAAACCAAAGGGAAAGACCCCTTGTCTTCGCAAGTCGCGAAATCCCGATATACAAAACCCCCAATCGGTTTAGTGTGAATAAGTTTGAGAAAGTCGGGATTTGATCGCAATCGTTGATCATCTCGAAAAGATCACAATGGTTGATCGTGGCTAAAGGTTGCAGCCGTCTATCGGAGGGACACGTGGCTACCGGTCGGTGTTTTGACATTTCGGCACCCAGGAAACCAAAGGGCAAGACCTCTCATCTTCGCAAGTCGCGAAATATCGGTACTCAGAACCCCAACACGCTCTGTGGTAGAAAGGAGGAGTCTCGAAAGGATCTAGACCATCCATCAGAGGAGACACGTGGTGAGCAGTCAGAGTTCGGGGAAAGCTTCGAAATCCCGTGAGCCATTGGATCTCATACAAGGACTCGCGATTTGGGTTTCGGGGTTTGAAGAGTCAAAAGACTTGACTGTCTTTGATTTCGAACTCCCGGTTACTGAAATCCCGATATGGCCAGGACCGTCGGATCAGGGGAAGATTCATAGCCGTCGATCTCAGCAAAGGTAAGATTTTGGGTTTCGGGGTTTGAAGAGTCGAAAGACTTGACTCCCCTGCATCGTTGAGTTGCGAAATGAAAAAGGCGCCTCTTGGCTTGGCCCGTGGTCGTAACCAACGATCATATGGAGGTGGATAAGGGGAAATCTAGCCTGCGCCATGCCCCCGTAGGAATTCATGGATTTTGTCCCTCGAAGAAAAGAGGCAAAAATTTTAGTTTGTCATAGTGGGTATGTGACACTATGAGACACTATGGTATGCTACAATGTTGTACAACTTGCTTCTCTCTCTTTGTTTTGTTAGTATCTCCTCCACAATTTTGTTCATACTATGGAAAAACAACGGTGGATAAAGAAAGTTAACCTTTTTCTCTCATTTTGCTAGGTTTCAATCGCTAGAATACCCTCTTGGAATCTCCATGATGTTTCTAGAAATATTTAGTGGATTTCCATACATTACAAGCTCCACATCTGTGAATTATAGTGACCTAACATGGTAGTCACTTGGACTTGCGAGGAATAATTGGGTTATTACTTTTTGGGGTCATAACTTTCAGATATAGACTATGCTTGATGAAAACAAACCACCTTTGGAGAGTTTTCAACCTATAACATGCAATGAGGACCTCCAGCATGCATGTCTTTGAGGTCCAAGACCTAAAATTCCACTTATTTGACCCCAAACCAAAGAATTTTGAGTTCTAGTATGTTAGTGCAATTTTTGGATCTGATTGAACCAAACACTAATGTATCCCAAATTCTATATTCCTAGTTCCATAACATCAATCAAGTCATAAAATAACTATAGATCGATTTTGGATCAAATTGATCCTAGGGAAATACCTAGTTCAAATGTTAACATGCATATAATTTGTGTTTATTGAAATGGGGATTTCATCAATGTTACCTTTTTGTTAGTTAGTTTAGTTTGGATAGGTTACATATTCAAAACAACAATTGATCAAAACCTAAATAAAGCATTAAATAGTAATATGAACTCCACTACTCATGGCAAAACCTAAATAAAGCATTAAATAGTAATATGAATTCCACTACTCATGGCAATGTTATAGTATGAAGTTGTCTTTATCACACTGCACTCTTTGTGTTTATTGATCACTACCCTTTTTATGTTTATTGGTCAATTGTTAATTTTATGGTTAGTTTACATAATAATATTTTGCAACTAGTTGTGAATTGTATTTGATAAAGAATGAAATCATAATATTTTGAAAAAACAACATTTTTTTTTGTTCTCACTAAGATATTTGGAACTCTCATACTAAATTGAAGACATTACCACCTATATTAAAAGAATCACAACCTTATATAATAATTTGTAACATTTTTATAAAAATTATATATTTTTTTAATTTTATTTATATTTAATATATATAAATTAATTTAATTCTACACCTACTAAAAATAATAATTTGAGATAAATCCTATACTAAATTGAAATGATCATTATATTAAATGAAAATTAAAAAATCAAAATATTATACTCTATTTAATAAATTTTAATAAAAATTACATAAATTTGATTTGTAAAATATATATAAATATATATATATATATATATATATATATATATAAACTAAATATCAACCCTAAACCACCCTTCTATAAATTATACTATCTATCACTAAAATATAACTTAATTGGTAAGACTTTAGGTTCATTGAGATTTTTATCCGTAGTCTCAATTTGTAACATTCACAAAATTATATATTTTTTAATTTCATTTATATTTAATATATATAAATTAATTCTAATTCAATCTACTAAAAAAGTACACCTGAGATAAATCCTATACTAAATTGAAATGATCATTATATTAAATGAAAATAAAAAATCCATTACACTCTCATTTAATAAATTTTAATAAACAAATTTGATTTGTAAATATATAAATATATATATATATATATATATATATATATAAACTAAATATCAACCCTAAACCACCCTTCTATAAATTATACTATCTATCACTAAAATATAACTTAATTGGTAAGACTTTAGGTTCATTGAGATTTTTATCCGTAGTCTCAACCACTCAACTAAAACCCAGTAAAAGTCCCAATATATATATATATATATATATATATATATATATATATATATATATAACATGTAAATTTATGTTTCCAACCATATTCACCAATATCATAACGACTTTCTGCATTTATTAATTTATTTTATCATATTGGCTTCCAAGATTTATTAATTATAAACACAAGATTTATTAATTAAACACTATTGGTCAAAGCCCTCAAATTTAGAGTAAAAAGACCTTTATTGAGTGGAAGTATAAATGAATGGTTGAAAGGTTTTTTTTTCAGAATACCTATACTTTATCGTGATGCAATGTTAGATAAGATCGATGCGACCTCGACACATCTACTTCAATTTTGAATACAGATATTGGAATATGATGGTGGATTAAGAAAGTTAGTTTTGAATTTACAAACGGCATTTGTAAATTCAAAACTAACTTTCTGAATGCACCATCATATTCCATTTGTAAATTCAAAACTAACTTTTCTTAATTCACCATTGTATTTCAATAGGTGTATTCAAAATTGAAGTAGCATCATATTTCAATATCTGTAGTGAAGTAGATGTGTTGGAAATTTTCGTTATGTGATATAAATTTAGGTGAAATCAATTTTATTTTTTTAAATTGCATTTTTAATGTATTAATAAATTTAGGGTTTTGGAAAATTTTTAAATACTAAAATTATATAATTATCTATTTAAAATTTATAATACATTTAATATCAAACTAACCAAATTTAAATCTTATTATACCTTTAAATAGTTATTGTGCTGCTGCTCGGACTGTTTTTGCTTCGGAAATGAAAAGTCATTCAACGCTTCTACAAGAAACCGCTTCCAGGTAGTTCAGCTTCTCTTCACTCTCCTTATACAACGAGAAGTATAACTTTTAATTTTTAAAGAGGTATTTTACAGATTGAAAAACCCAGCATCTAAAACATTAAATAAACGTCAACGCAAAGATAAGGAAAAAAAAAAAATTTCAATAGATTATTTCATTGTTGCATTAACCTGGAAGTCTATTGCTGCTAACATTGTTATACATGATTTTTTGAATCATTAACCTGATGTTTATTTGCAATACTTGATACATTAACCTTGTTATACATGATTTCTTGAATCATTTATTTTGCAATACTTGATTTCCTGAATCATTGCTCTAATGTTTATTTTGCAGGGCATTCCAAACTATCAAGTGAACTGTCAACAGCTCTATCCAAATCGAAATTAAATTATAAATATAGTAATTCTTTACGAGCTGCTGCTAAAAATTTTAACTCAGCAAACAAGATTGGTGAAGGAGGCTTTGGTTCGGTCTATAAGGTGATGTACAAATTCATTTTATCAAAATTAAATTACAAATACACGAATTCATTTTATAGAACAATTAAATTACAAATATAGTATTTTTACAAGCAACTACTAGAACTTTTAACCCAGCAAACCAGATTGGGAAAGGTGATGTACAAATTCATTTTGTATCAAATTAAATTACATATAAGAATTCATTTTATAGAATTAAATTAAATTACAAATATAGTATTTTTACAAGCAACTACTAGAACTTTTAACCCAGCAAACCAGATTGGGAAAGGAGGCTTCGTTTCGGTCAATAAGGTGATGTCCAAATTCATGAGTAAATTGAACAATATTGAGGACATGTGGACAGGGAATTCTACCAAACGGCAGCGAAATTGCTGTGAAGAGACTATTGATAAACAAAGAACAAAGTGCCAAAGACTTCTTCAATGAAGTGACTCTGATAAGCAATGTTCAACACAAAACTCTCGTCAAACTGTTTGGGTGTAGTGTGGATAGCACAGACAGACTTTTGGTTTACGAATACTTTCCTAACAAGAGCCTTGATATATTTTTATTTGGTAATCTTTTTTAATTTTAGAGAAATCACTTTCTACCATCAATTTTTACAGGTCAAGCATCGTTGTTAGTCATTGAGATAGAATTATTGTTTACAACAAGCACGTTGTTACTCACTGAAATAGAATTATTGTTTATAACAGATGAAAACCAGGGCAAATTGTTGGATTGGCAGAAGAGGTTTGAGATTATATTAGGAATTGCTGCTGGGTTAGCTTATCTTCAAGAAGAATCAGATATACTTATCATCCATCGAGACATAAAAACCAGCAATATTTTACTGGACCAACATTTCAAACCTAAAATTGCAGACTTTGGATTAGTTAAATATTTTGCTGAGGATCAAATTCATCTTAACACAGCAATTGTTGGAACTAGGTGAGAATAAATTTTTAAATAGAATAATAATTAAAAAATATATATCCTAGGTTAGTGGCAGAAAAAATAAAACCCCTATGCACTCCAATGACATGCCATCTCTCTTGACAGTGGTAACAGTCTCATCATTAAAATACACAATCTTAGTGGCTTCTAACTAAAAAGTTGAGATGGTATTCAAATCTATGATTTATGTGTGACGCAGGTTTGGAATAATTATCTGTCTGGCACTGTTCCAAACGTAATTGATCCCAACATCAAAAAAAAAAGCTGCAAGGAGGAGGTACTGCAAGTTGTTCATATTGCTCTTCTATGCGTGCAAGGGTCTGCAAAACTGCGCCCTTCAATGTCTAAAGTTATCATGTTTTTCATGAGCAAAGACCCAAATCTTCCAGCAACTACTGAGCCCCCCTTTGTTGATGTGGACTATTCACAGTCAAGCGTTCACACTAGTGTTGCAACTGCATCTGCGTCTACATCAGAAACATGTAATCCACTATCAAACATTGCTTCATCCTCTGCCACTCCAATGTCATCCAACACTATTTCAACAAGCTCTTTTGCGCCAAGATGACCAAATAGAGAATGTAAGGAGATGACGGAATTAGATAATCCAAATATGTGGTTAATATTATATTTTGCTATTCCTGCAAAACACTAAATACCCTTTCTTGCATATGTGGTGCAAAACTTGATTATAATCTTTCAAAGTTTTTTATTTAACATTGAATTAATTGGATCTGCTTTTAATTCCGTATCACATAAGGAACGTATGATTTTCATATATAATGTGCATGAATTCAAAAGATCATATGATTTTCATATATAATGTTCATGAATTCAAAAGATCAGTGCTTAATATCATTCACAAATACAACTATAAAACAAATGAATTCAAAAGATCAGTGTTTAATATCATTCACAAATACAACCATAAAACAAATGATAGTAATCACAAAAATTTACACCGCAACTAAAAGCCCACTATATGGGTAGAAACATAATTGTAACACAATATAAACTAAAAGCGCAGTCTATCTGTAGAAAGGAGTCCAAGTCTCTTCAAATAATTAAATGATATATAACCATAAAATTCCAAACCGCTTCATTATAAAAAGTTTTTAATTTCAAAGTATTTCAATCTTGAATTAGGATTATGAATTTTTCTAGGTTAATTGTATTTATTAGCTATCATTATCACATTATTTTATTTTCATTTTTTTTGAGTTAGAGGTTCAACTTCTATAATTGTTTTTCTCTAAATTTTGTAGATATTTATTAATAACCCATCAATAACTGTTTTTCTCTAAATTTTGTAGATATTCATTAATAACACATCAACAATCATTTTAGGGGGACGACCCTCCAATGCAAATGATAATAATCACTAGAATTTAGATAGGAGTACAATATAAACTAAAAGAAACTTAATTGTGTCTAAGTCAAGTCAAATCATTAGATAGATATATAACTATAAATCTCAAAACCATTTATAATCTAAGATAAAAGGTTTTTTAAATTCATATTACTTCAATATGGGACTAGGGTTTGAATGCCTCTAGACTAATTGCACTTATTAGTTATTATTGTCACATTAACGAGTTTTGTTGGTAACCTTCTAATGTAAGGGAACCATGGGTGACCAAACTCAATAGTGATAAGGCTTGAAAGGGACCTTTACTATACATTGTTCTAACTTGAGGAGTTTTCTTCATTGCAAACATGGTTCCACGTACCATCTGTCCGCAAGAAAAGTATATCTTGGGGTAATGAAAGTCCATATAATGAAGCCTATGTGGATATTGTGTTGGATGAATATATTGGTGTTTGTAATAATCGTAAATGACACTCAATGCTTGGGTTTTTTATTGGCTAAATTCCACTTGGGTCCATCATTAAGGATCGGGTTAAAAAAATTTGGGAGCCACATGGTTGGCTTTGTAGATCTACCTGTAGTTTGAGAAAAGGGAATATTCATCATTTTACATTCAAATAAGAATCCCATTTCCATTGTTGCTTACAACCCCTAGATATGTCGTAATACCTTGGTGTTTCTAATTTTAGCTAAACAAGTTGTGCAACTATACTACCCCATAAGGATTGAATTCTTGGGACTGTTTACATTTTTTGGATCTCTGGAATGTATCTCAATGCCTTAGGGAAATTCAAATGTCATGAACCTTAATGATACTTTAACCGTGAACCCTAGAGACGAGTATGTATTAATGTTGATATCTCTAAATACTTGATAGAGTATGTATATTTTTGGGTTAAGGATAAAGTTCTGAGACAACTTGTGAGGTACATAAAGCCCTTGAATATTGTAGGTGTGAAATCCCAGATCATAGAGTCTTGGATTTACCATTAATGGATAAACCTAACTCCTTGACACTCCAATATGGTTTTATCCCTTAACTAGAATACCAAAAGGCCTCTAATACAAATGGCATTAATGGTTGGAATCAAATAGTGAGAAAAGGAAACTAAGTGGCTTAGTGGACCCAAAAATACTTCTCTCACAGAGTTGATGCAAGTACGTATATCACCTTAACCATTGCAAGTACGTATATCACCTTAACCAGAGTTGATGCAAGTATGGTTACAAAGATTGTGTTTAGGTATTGGGTTGGTGCAACAAGATGTAAGGATAGAGTGTAACATTCAGAGTGCAATTTTTCTGGTGAAGAACCATGCTTATCATTCAAAGGCAAAGCACATTGATGTTCAATATCACTTTGTGAGAGCCATGATTGAAGAAAAGAAAGTATCACTGATGAAGGTGGGAACTTTGAAGAATGTTCCAGACTCATTAACAAAATCTGTGAGCACTGAGAAGTTCTCTTGGTGTAGAGGATCCATGGGCATTGTTTCCCTGGATTGTTGACTATGTAACCTTGTAACCCCTTGTATGCAAATAAAACAACAAGTGGGACCGCATTATATTTAGGTGGTTTTTTGGCACACTGTTTCTTTGCCAATGGTTTTCTATTTATGGTTAAAGAATTAGGGTTTTGGACTAATCCAAGTCATTGGGTTAGGTTTTTGGATGTCATTGGCTACTATATGTATTTTGTATTGTAAACATTGTAACACAATGAATGAATATAGAATATGTTGGTTTTCCTGGTTTGGGTTTCCAAGGGAAAAATCTCTGTGTAATGTTTGTATTTGCCATTGTATCTTTTCTATTCTTTTATGAATATCTTTTTATAGTAGATATTGTACAAGGTTAGAATTTACACAAGAAACGGTAAGGTTTGTATGAGTGATTGGTTATGCCATTCTGTTTATGCAATGCACCGGATACATTTATGAGACTAATGAATGATGTTTTACACCATTTTCTAGATTTATTTGTTATTTTCTATTTGGATGATATACTAGTTTATAGTGTTACCTGGGAGGAGCATATCTCACATCTTATGTAGGTGTTAGAGACTCTAAAAAATCACCAACTACTGGCCAATCTCAAGAAATGTGAGTTTGCTCAACAGTATTTGGTGTATTTGGGGTATGTGATTGGTGGAGGGGAGATCAAGATAGATCACAAAAATATGGATTCCATCATGAAATGGAAAGTTCCTACAAATTTCACTGAAGTTAGGATTTTTGTTTGGGTAGAGAAATACTTGTGGAATTTCATAGCTTCATTTTCAATGGTAGTTGCACCACTCCACACCATAACAACCAGTGGTAAGAGTTTCCAGTGGGGAAAGAATCAACATAAGGATTTTGATGAGATAAAAAGAAATATCATTCAAGAACTAGTTCTCATGACACCAAACTTGCAGAAGCCCTTCAAAGTGGAGACAAATGCAAGTGGGTATGCCATGGGAGTATTTTTGATGCAAGGATGAAGGTCGATATGCTATCATTCTAAAATATGTCATGGGGAATTTATCAACTACCCTACATATGACAAGGAAATCTATGCCATGGTTCAAGTTGTCAAGAAGTGGAAGCACTATTTGATGAGAAAGGAGACCATCATCCACACAAATCACCAACCACTGCATTATTTGCAGGCCCAGAGTAAGCTACAACAAACCATGCATTACAAGTGGATGGGGTTTTTACAACAATTTCATCTAGTAATCAAGTATAAGAAGGGAAACACAAACAAGTCAGTAGACACTCTTTTGCGGCCACCCACATCCAAGATTACTGCTTTGGGAACTCCGATGCACATGGGGGATTTTACCCATGATGCATACAAAGAGGCATACAAAGAATATGAGGACTTCAAGGAGGTGTTTCAACAACTACAAGGAAAAAATCATATAGAATAAGGTGAATACAAGGATAACTATCATTTCCATAATGGTTTACTCTACAAGATCAATAAGCTTTGTGTACCTAAAGGTGAAGGACTGCAACTTATCAAAAAGGCTCACACCTCCAAGGTTGCAAGACATTTTGGTGTTGGGAAGACAATTGTCAATTTACAAAGGTATCTATATTGGACTAGAATGAAAGAATATGTAGAACAATATATTAAAGGATATATACTTTGTTGTACCAACAATCCCAACAACATGAAGCAAGGTCATACCATCCCTTACATGTAACCACTCTACCTTGGGAAAGAATTTCCATGGATTTTGTGGGAGGTTACCAACAACCCGAAAGGGACATGACTATTTATTTTTGGTAGTTGATAGATTCAACAAGATGTGCATTATTATGCCTTGTAAAAATACCATCAACGAACAATAAGAAACTAACAAGTTCTTTGAATGGGTCTGGGTGAACTTTGGGATACCAAGGAGCATCATCTTAGATAGAGATACCAGATTTCTTAGTGCATTTTGGAGTACATTGTGGGAGAAGATGGACACTAAGTTGAAGAGGTCTACAACATTCCATCCACAAACATATGGGTAGACAACAGAAGTAGTCAACATGAATTTGGTGCATATTTTGAGGGGTTATAATCATAAGCATCTGAAGACTTGGGATGAAAATATGATCTATATACAACACTCTTATAATAGAGCAGTCCACACTTCTACTGGTAAGTCACCTTTTGAAACATGCTTTGGATATTTTCCACCTTCACCCTTAGATGTTGTATATGGACAACAAGGAGAAGTGAGGGAGGACCTCACATGAGATGCATTAAAGGTGAAAAAAAATGTTGAGAAGATCAAGAAGATCCATTTGCAAGTACACGAGGCACTAAATAAGTCATAGGAAAAGTACAAGGCTAGACATGACCAACACATAACGAAGAGAACATTTAGAGTGGGAGACAAAGTATGGTTACAACTAAATAAGGAAAGACTACATGTTCCTAGTAAGAAGATCAAGGCTTTGTGGTGTGGTCCTTTTGAGGTATTGGAAAAGGTGGGAGATAATTCCTACAAACTCATTCTACCCCCATACCTACGCATTTACTCGATAGTGAATGTGGACAATCTCAAACTCTATGAGACCTCCATGTTGGATCAGGAGGAGGAGCAGGTCATACCTTCCATAGAGGATTTAGCACTAGATTCTTAGGTAGAGTTAGCAGAGGACACGGTTTTGTAGAAGCAGTCCAAAAATGAAAGACATAGGAAACATGACCTTTGACAGATTGGGTTGAAAGGACAACTTCCAGGAAAATCAAAGTGGTCCTCCAGGGAGAAGGTAGAGGAAAAATTTATTCACCTCATCCAGTAAAGCTTTTGGGTACCAAAATCCTCTCTAAATGGAGAGGTATGATCCAGATTGGATAATTATATTATTTTTCATCTATATCGATGCTTTCAGAGTGGAAAAAATTGGATGAATAAGCTTGCAGGGTCATTTTAGTGGCATGTCCTAGTTTGGAAAATTAGGGTCCAGAACCTTCCAGAGCCATTTTGAGAAATTAAACGATGTTTTTTGGATTTTTGGTGTTCACAAATTGTGCAAACCCCCTTCATGGAATTCTACACTCTGATACCTTTCCAATGGCGCAGACCATGCATCAATCGAAGCTCGTATGAAAAAGTTATTCCTCCTGCAATTTGAACTATCATGTTGACCACGATGGTATGAGAGGGTGCCATGTCAACCACCGTTACTCATGCATATGGGGATAGCCACATGATAAATTTCAAGAAGATTCTAGAAGGTCCAAAACCGTATCACAATTGAGGGTTGAGGAATTCAAAAACCTACCCCTAGATGGCTATCGGGATATGTTAAATATTGGGCCACTAGGAGGAGAAGGGGTTCCATTATTTTGCATTGTATCTTATTCCATAGTTGAGCAGAACATATGAGAGTGGTATTCTGTGAGCATAATAGAGGAAGAGGGATTATGCAGTAGCCATGCAATCCACATGTCAAAGGAAACTCACTAGAGAGTTCCTCTTTCTTTGTACTTGCATCATTTCTATATCAGACAAAAGAGAGCAAAGCAACCTCACCTTCTATCTGGTTTTCTCCTGTTTTGGGTTTCCCGGGTCATATATTATGTTTATTTGTGGATGGTCTGAATGTATTTTGTTGTTCTCTATTTTCCACATTTTATCTATTTCATGCATAAGAAGAAAATGAGTAACTAAATATTTTGTAGATCTAAAGGAAAATTAACCTTAATAGTAAAGATTTCAGTGTTTTATTAGATTTATTGTGATGAACTGTTCCAATGGAATATCCACGACAATTTACAAATCATTTTGCATGGTTGTGCAGATAATTTTTTCATCCATGTCTGAGCTTCTTTCTATTTCCTTTCCCAATTCCACTAAAATGTTCTTCTCGTTGCACTAATCTTGATTGTGATTCTCATAATTTAGCTCAAGGTGCAATTTCCAACATTTTTCTTTAGTGCAACTATCAATGTTGTAATGGCCACAATGGTTGTTAGGGTCCTTTCACACATATGTAGTGGTGGTATTATTATTTTTTTTCCATTTCCCCTTCTTCTTCTCTCCCTTATTGGAAGCTCCATGCTAGTCTGGCTACTTTCAATCACTTTAATACCACTTCTTCTTCTCAGATTCCATGTATTGGGATTACACAAAAGCCTCGTCTATGGGATTGAACTTGAACATCATAAATTTTCTTCTTATTTGAATGTGAATACCATCTAACTAATTGATGACCACATTTGGGTTATTGGTATTTATCTCCATTTGAATGACTTATTTCGAGATCTCTATAGTGTACCCTTATACACTTTTTCCTTGTCGTTGTTAGTACTGGTGGCACTGAATAATCTAGTCCTCTTCATACTCAATAGGATAAAATTGATAATTGAGGAGGTCTTTAAATACCTCCGACTTAATTATTGATGGGTCTCTCCCAATGTACCATCCCCCAGCCCATCCAGGGAATGCTACTTGTCGAATAACACATAAAAATAAAATGTATTCTTGTTGATTTATTTATTGTATCTTACCAGCTACGTTTTATACACACTTTAAACAATATTTTGATACCCATAATTATATGCAACTACAACCTTCTAAACAAGCATGAATGCAACTGATAAAACATTCATAACAACATATAAAACCATTCACATACACATATTTAGCAACAACAATTAAAATCAGTAAATGACGCATAAAATAGGTAAACATGTATATTTATAAAATGTTTATGCAATTGGTTGCTTGGGAAGGACGTTCCACCCATCCATAGACCTGTTTTTCCAAATATCAACAACAAGTCACCCCCGAGCTAGGGCTAGGAATCCACAAAAGAAGGGTGCCTTTCACATTCCCCTCACAACTTAGTATCACACAACCCATTGGTTCTCTCCTACAACTATCCCGAATTTCCTCTAGCTCTCTTTCTCTTGACCTGCCCAACCCAAGGAATGTACCCCTTCACTGATCTTAGTCCATCATGCGTCCTATTTGTTTATCATGGTCTCTCTGACACATGTAGCTAGGAATATCTCAGTTGGTAACTCAAGGGATCTCACTTCTAGGAAAAAAACTACCATCAAAACCAATAGCCAACACTTGTTAATACTGTGCAACTCACCCAGGAGTTCACTCTTCAGGAATGACAACCTGGCTCTTCAGTTTCTAGCTCCAAAATGCTCCAAAAATGCTCCAACATGCTCTAGAATTCTCCCAGCCTTGTTGTTCCATCTCCCCAAGCTATTTTTCCCTTATTTTCTCTTATTGTTCCTGTAAAAAAAATTGAATGTCCAAAACTATCTGTTACTACCCATACAAGTTTCCTCTCTTTTTCCGAGAAAATTGACTACTCACTCTCCTTAATGTTGATTGCTTCTTTCCCATGCTTTCCAATAACTATGGGATGTGACTCTCACACCCACCCTATGACAAGTATTCAATGATTGGGCTCTCATACACTCAACCAAAAAATAGAAGTTTTCCCCAAATGATAATAAAATTTAGAAAATTGAATTTGGATTAACACCCATAAACCTTTTCCCTTTGATCCCCCTCGTAGACACTCTCTTTTCTTGTGGAAAAACTCATCCCCCATCTCTGTCCATATTCCCAGCAGTTGGTATCACATTATTTTTATTAAAAACATAAAATACATTTTCCATATTACATCGCTTGGCCATAACCATATTCCTATCTATATTATGCATGAAATAAATTGGGGATTATAGTGGAGATGTTACACCCGAACCTAAGGGCCATGGTGTATATTCCACACCAAGTTTGTTCACAACATTTTAATTTGAATCTACAAAAATCTATTGTGCACTCCTTTCATACATTATGCACACTGAAATAATTTCTAATTGTTGCAACCAATGGTTCAACTTAACTATGTCTACCTCACCTTTCTATGGTTTGATGTCGACCTTCAGTTCCACTCTAAATAGGTGCTAAGAAGATTGGTTACTAGAGTTCTCTTTTTTTATCTTCATTTCTTCCTTCTCTTTCCTTGTATCCTTATGTTCTTTTGATTTCTCATGAGATTCTACTTGCTTCAGAAAGAGGATGATATTTTTAAGAGAGGCCATGAATAAGGAAATACTCTTGGAATGGATAGCTACTTGATCTTTCAATATTGTAAATATTAACTAACCTTCATCTATGGGCACTTCCATTTATGAGGATTTCAACTACTTCTTAACCCTTCTCATGTTGATATTGGGATCCACATGGTGCAACTCTCCTTCATATTTAGGCTTCTGAGTGGGATAAGCATATACTTTTCTAAAACAACACAAACTCCCAAATAAAATTTCTTGGATAGCAATATGATCTATAACCACCTTAGATATTCCAATGGTTGGCACACCAAAATAAAGCTAAAACTTACAATTAGTACAATTAGCCTATGCTCCACTGCACAACTATGTTTTTGTACTTTTAGTGCTTTAAGAAAAATAAAAACATACCTTTCATATTGTTTAGTTATTGCAACACAGAAAACGAACCTACAATAGCAAATATAGACAATAGAACATGAAATTTACCCTAAGAATGATGTGGAAAACCCAACAAAAAATGAAGTATCCTACCTTTCGTCTTTTATATAATGGAGATTGTAGTACAGAATACAAAGTAGTCTAATATTTTTGTGAAGCTATGAGACACTATGGTATGCTACAATGTTGTACAACTTGCTTCTCTCTCTTTGTTTTGTTAGTATCTCCTCCACACTTTTGTTCATACTATGGAAAAACAACGGTGGATAAAGAAAGTTAACCTTTTTCTCTCATTTTGCTAGGTTTCAATTGCTAGAATACCCTCTTGGAATCTCCATGATGTTTCTAGAAATATTTAGTGGATTTCCATACATTACAAGCTCCACATCTGTGAATTATAGTGACCTAACATGGTAGCCACTTGGACTTGCGAGGAATAATTGGGTTGTTACGTTTTGGGGTCATAACTTTCAGATATAGACTATGCTTGATGAAAACAAACCACCTTTGGAGAGTTGTCAACCTATAACATGCAATGAGGACCTCCAACATGCATGTCTTTGAGGTCCAAGACCTAAAATTCCACTTCTTTGACCCCAAACCAAAGAATTTTGAGTTCTAGTATGTTAGTGCAATTTTTGGATCTGATTGAACCGAACACTAATGTATCCCAAATTCTATATTCCTAGTTCCATAACATCAATCAAGTCATAAAATAACTATAGATCAATTTTGGATCAAATTGATCCTAGGGAAATACCTAGTTCAAATGTTAACATGCATATAATTTGTGTTTATTGAAATGGGGATTTCATCAATGTTACCTTTTTGTTAGTTAGTTTAGTTTGGATAGGTTACATATTCAAAGAAATAATTGATCAAAGCCTAACTAAAACAATAAATAGTAATATGAACTCCACTACTCATGGCAAAGCCTAAATAAAGCATTAAATAGTAATATGAATTCCACTACTCATGGCAATGTTATAGTATGAAGTTGTCTTTATCACACTGCACTCTTTGTGTTTATTGATCACTACCCTCTTTGTATTTATTGATAAATTGTTGGTTTTATGGTTAGTTTACATAGTAATACTTTGCAACTCGATTGTGAATTGTATTTGATAAAAAATGAAATCATAATATTTTGAAAAAACAATAATTTTTTTTTTCTCACTAAGATATTTAGAACTCTCATACTAAATTGAAGACATTACCACTTATATTAAAAGAATCACAACCTTATATAATAATTTGTAACATTTTTATAAAAATGATATATTTTTTAATTTTATTTATATTTAATATATAAAAATTAATTTAATTCTACACCTACTAAAAATAATAATTTGGGATAAATCCTATACTAAATTGAAATGATCATTATATTAAATGAAAATAAAAAACTCAAACTATTATACTCTATTTAATAAATTTTAATAAAAATTACATAAATTTGATTTGTTGAAAATATATATATATGTTTTTTTTAATATTTTAACTAAATATCAACCCTAAACTACCCTTCTATAAATTATATTATCTATCACTAAAATATAACTTAATTGGTAAACTTTAG
>SNQJ01S0000732.1:73839-87834 GCA_010110895.2 Picea sitchensis | reverse complement strand
AAGATGAAGATGTTTTCTGCAAGTACTCCATTATGTTAAGTTAAAAATGGAGACATAAGTAGAGAAGATAACAATGGAAAACAACATAGTTGATGAAATAGTGACTATGTATTTCAATTTGATCCCATCTAGCGCATGCAATATAAAATGAAATTAAACAGAATCAACAACTCTTACTTAAATTGGAGACAACTTTGAGAGATTCTTGACATTGTTATAGAGAGTAGGATTGTTACGTCAATTGCATAAATGGTGGTTGCATGAATGTTAGATTAAATTTATAATTTTTTACAATTAAGTTTTCATTGATTCTTGAATATTCATCAGCATGGATGGCATATGTAAATTAATGAAATGTGTCTAGGATTGATTTGGATTTTAATCTAATGACTTTGAATTACTTCTAATGTATCTTTGTTCTTTGGAAATGTTCATATAAAAGTATATTGTTGAATTTGAAGGGATTATGTCAAATCATTTAAACTTAGGTAATGGACATGATTTATAAAATGAAATTAAACAGAATCAACAACTCTTACTTAAATTGGAGACAACTTTGAGAGATTCTTGACATTGTTATAGAGAGTAGGATTGTTACGTCAATTGCATAAATGGTGGTTGCATGAATGTTAGATTAAATTTATAATTTTTTAAAAATTAAGTTTTCATTGATTCTGAATATTCAATGTAAGATGGATGGTATATGTAAATTAATGAAATGTGTCTAGGATTGATTTGGATTTTAATCTAATGACTTTGAATTACTTCTAATGTATCTTTTGTTCTTTGAAATTTTCATATTCTAAAGAGTATATTATTGAATTTGAAGGATTATGCCAAAATCATTTAAATTCTAGGTAACACATGATTTTTCTCTTTTCCTTTTTAACCTGGCTAGAAACCTATCATAAATCGGCCAACTAATGCTAGAGAGGATACTATCTTTGGTTTTTATCCATAAATGGGCTTCATACTTATCAATCAACTAGTTCCAAGAAAACTATACCTAATTAAATGACCCCTTGAGGGTCCATAAGAGAGTAGAATTCCACTCCTTCTAGATGCCCCAATCATATTTGAACTTGAAAAGTTTATGTTAAATTATTTAAACTTAGATAATAGATAGATTTTTCTTTTTCTTTTTAACCTAAAGGGGTGGCAAACCTATCATAACTCATTGATAAACTCGCAGTGAGGATAACCATATTTGGCTATTATTCATGTAAATATGTGGGTCGATCCATCACTAGCATAACCATCTTTGGCTACTTCTATTCATGAATATGGACTTCAAAGGACTACTTTTATTCAAGAAAAACCATACTACCGGAAATGACCCATTGAAGATCCATAAATGAATAGGCTTCCACTCCTTCCAAATGCCTCAATCATATTAATTTCCATTACAATTACATAGTTGTTGGGACTATGGAATGATACATTTTTTCCTCTATTTTGAAGATCTTTAAGTCTAATAAATCCAATTTTGATCCTCATACATATAACTTTCCACCTATCCTAGCCACCATTTGTATAAAGGTAAATATGGATTGCATTTTTCATATTTTCATGTTTATATTATAAAATTAGGGTAGAAGGATGAGTTTTTAAACAATTAAAAATAAAAGTTGCTAACCATAAATTCTAAGAATGATCGACAGACCACAAATTGCAATTAATTCAAGGGTTCTATACAATGATGGTGATTCTTCAATGGATTTATTAGGGTTAGAATCAAAAGGGAACAAGTCAAATTCATCAAATGCACAAGTGGACGGAGCATGAGAAATGGAGCAAATCAAGGAGCAGTTTGAATACATTTATCCATGGACACAAATCTATACCTTGGAATTCATGAGTTGTTAGCATTAAGATACCTTTAAATTATGCATTTATTCTACAAACACACCATACATTCAATGAACAATATTTATGTGCCCATAGATTGAGGGTTTTGTAAGTACTTTTTATTACAAATTGTTATCAATAGATTCCCATTCACAACTATAAATAAAAATTATTTCTCTCATGTTGGGGATGATAGAATGGAGAAACAATGCACAATGTAGAATATTTAGAATTTCAGGAATAAAATAAATATCTCTTATGACTCTGTTCTGCAACTCCTAAAATGCCTATTGTAAGTTTATTTATATTTTGATTTAAAGTTTAATATTACTCTAGAATATCTCATCATCCAACTTTCTAGAGGGGGGGCACTCTAGAGAGAAGGAGTTGTGGATCTATAGGCTATTTATGTAGGATATTTCTATTTTTTTTAGAATACATATTTGATCTAGTATCTTAATATTTTTCTAATATGAGTTCTCTTCTACATTTATTTGCTAGCTCATAATCAAATGCAAGTTGCAGACTTATGCATGTTGAGAAATGATAATAGCAATAGTCAATTTGAGCATGGTAACACTGTGAATTACCTCAAAGATCCAACGACTAGTTGAAATATCACAATCGATCATGTTAATTTGAGGAACTTGTGGTTAATAATTCAAGTATGTTTACTTTTTGATGTTTGTTTACTTTTCCACAAGTGTGGTGTGTTTGATTTTTTGCAATGTCATTTCATTTCCTAGATAGCAATGCAATTTACTTTCCATAAAAGAATTTAGGAAACTAGTTGTAAATAGAGAACCTAGAGCCTGCACATATAGTGCACGATATCTCACAAGTTTCTGTAGAACTTCAGGTTGATAAGTAAATGCATGATATCTTTTATTTCTCTTTATATGGTAATAAAATAGCCCGTAATTTTGCCGTCATTTCCGGGGAGATGTCAAAAGAACATAAAGTATTTTTTTGCACTAGTTCTTAGGAAACACACATTGTATGGGGATCAACAAAGAGGAATTGTCAACTGCCCTCTTTGTGGGGTCTCACACATAGTGTGATGCATTTAGATTAGGTCATATATTTTCATGAATAGAGTTAGAAATCCATTGGAAATATTTTGTGGCGCAGTAAGAGCCACTCGAATAAATAACCATTTTTTGTAGAAAATTCGGTAAAAGGAGGAGATTCATGGGTAAACTCCATATTCCAATCTAATTCACTGCTTAACTTTAGAATGAGACACTCCATGGGCTCGTTGGAGTTTCCATGGTGGTTATGCCAGGTTCTCATTCTCTTACAATCTGGATTTACTATTTTTCCACAGATAAGTCACTCCATGTGCTCTCTAGAATTTTCATGGTGGTTATGTCAGGGTCTCGTTCTATTCTACCACAGTGTGTTATCACCGATGTCATCATTTCCATAATCTCCCTCATTTTGGCTTCACATTCAATATCTTTCTTCATATTCACTCATGCCATGAAAACTCACTTCATTTCATCTCTTATCTTATGTTGACAACCATTGCACTATTATGTTTCGAAGGAACAATAACAATTAAGCCTCCATGTATGCACTTAGATGCTCAACTCTTGATCTCCTAGATCAATCCTATAGTGCACTAAATACAGGAGCACCATGTATACTTTATGTTATATACTTAATTTTCCATGTTACATTATCATCTTAGGTTTCTTAAGGGTATTTTATTCCTTCTTATGGTTGTTGACTTTTAAATCCTTTCTTTCTTCATTCTACTAATCATTCTTTCCTTCTTCATCCAACTTCTTTCATTTCTCTTATGTATATTTCATTTTACTTTTTATCTTTTCCTTCCTATTTCTCCACCTATTTTTTATTCATCTCTCATTTCACTCACTTTTTCTTTCATTACATCTTTATAATACTTCTCTTATTTCACACTCTTACTAATTATGTAGTTCTTTCTTACCATATACCTCCTTACAACACCCTACCACTCGTAACTTTTATTTTTCGCCCAGTTTCATTTACTCTTTTCATTACTTCTATTGCATGCCTACATTCCATTATACAAATAACAACGTACCTTGCCATTTTTTTTTCAAGTCAATGTAGTTTTATATGATACATTAATAAACTGGGAATCATTTTAGAAAAATGATTTGAAGGTGGAAAAAAATGAAGGATTAAACGTACAAGAAATCACTCAAAAAATGTTGACTTGTCTTGTATCATTATATCTCTTATCATCCCTTATAATCCCATGATCTAAGATTTTAAGTCATCTCTACTACAAAAAATATACTTTTGTAAATATTAATTCGAAGTATTATCATACCAATACAATACCTGGGTATTATAGAACAAAGGTTGATCATTGAAATAATATGCACAAGTCAAGACTTCATACATATGATCTTTCTTTTGTTACATGCAATAATGTAAAAATTGCCACAAATTCATTAAGGTGCTATGAACCTTCCAAAGATCTAATCATAAGATATATAAGGTATATCAAATAGGATTTTTAGAATTTTGGTGTAGAAACTCATTACATTATAATAGATACCATCACCTAAAATAACACATACCTAGGTGTTGAGGGGTCCAAATGGCATGTCAAGTAGGTAAGGGAGAACACTTGATGGAAGGTCCCAATTAGACATACTCTCATTTGGTGTAGCGTTTTCCGAGCAATATGTGGGTCTGGTTTCCGCTAAGAATTAAAATAAGAAAAAAGGGAAATACAACAAACTGTCTCCCAAAGAATTCTAATTAAATATGGTTTTGGTGGTTTTGTCCAGGGATTCTTGTGGTTTATAGCGCCATGTCGCTCGTTCGTAACTTTGCCAGGCATTTGCGTTGATCAACATATAGGATAGACAATCATTCCATTTTGCACATTTTCATTATCCCGTAATTACAATTCGTATGTCTTAGGTACGAACCCATTTAGTAGCAACATAGAACCTTATTTATGCAAATAGAAGTGTCGTTATTGAATGGTAGAGACTTACCAAACATGGGTGCCCTATTTATAACCTATGTGCCATTCGGTGCCCATGCAGATATTTTGTCTTTAGGACCTGGAGTCCCTTATAGCTAATATATGACTTTGTGTTCGAACCTCATTCTTACCCATAATCATGTTGACCTATACCTATGGGACTCCCAATGAGTCTGGTTTAAGCTCTTTTCTGACTCTATCAAAAATTGAAAAGATTGCCGAGTGAACTTGTCTCTTTCACACTCGTAAATTGGATTTGAAAGGACGTCTATTTGGTGCAAGTTTACCCCTTTTTCAAACCAAGTAGGCTAAATTTACGAAAAGGGAAATTCTTTGGCGTTAAGTTGTAATTGCATCTCATTCTCTTGCTTGAAGTATTGAGCCTATTTCCGGTTTTCGCTTTCACATTATAAGCCTATCACCTCAATAGTTTGCATATTTAGCCAAGCAGAGCCTTGTTTATATCCTTGCAACTTGACACCCTATACCCCAAGAGGAAACATTCCCCCGAGTGTCCATATCCTGCATGCACCTCCTTACATTGAGCATAGGTATCTTCCACTACTAGAACTAGTTTCTTACTATAGACACTCATTTCGTTCTCTGTATCATAGCATTCATTTGACTATGAAAAAACAAAAAAAATACGGATAGGAAAAGAATATTATCTTACATTGGCAACAGTTGTGTCGCCTTTGAACAGAGAACAAACTTTTGAGTCCACTTGTCATCAAAATTTTGGGTTTAGCATGACCTTAGGAAGTTGATCTCATTACTTAGAGTTTACTCCCTCGATTAGTTACTCTTCCAGTCCCTATGGAGAGTTTGGTTGATGCCTCCTGCATCACAAAGTTTCATCAGTGAGTCTATGCTTCCATAGTCATCTATACATCTCATGCTTTTTTTTAAAGGATGTCTATCAACCTGTGTCGGCCATTTCTCAAAACTCTTGACTTTGCATGTTGGCCATACCCTCAGTGTGTCTCAGAGTTACATGAAGTTGTAGTCCTATCGAGCACCCTGGTCCTACTTTCATTATGGGTAGGTAACCTTGAACCCAACAATCGACATTTCATCATTGGTCGTTGACTGGGAGGTTTCCCTTATGTTCGACGGTAATAAATCTATTCACACATTGGGAATCGTGCGATGTCTTGGATGCCATTATCCTTATTGTTGGTTTCCTCACCTTTGTTAGCATTTTTCCTTATTGGATGTTATTCAGAGGGTCTTTTTCGTGCACCACTTGAATCTGGTGCATGTGAAAGATGCATAGGGTTGTTGGTTCATGAACATGTTCTTCGTCCTAGTTCCTCCAAATCATCAAGATCATGCTTTGTACCTCGTGCTAAATTATAAGAGATTCATTAATGCTCTCCTTTCAGCAGGTCTCCTTCCATCGACTTCAGTCCATTTGTTCTGGAAACGAGACCTAGAGTCCTATGTGTACCTAGAGGCTTGCAGTCATCAATGGCAGGTTCTCTCACCATCGATAGTTGGGAATATGTCAATGTTCCCGGATCGATGGATTCTTCAAGTGTTCGACCTCAACTCCTTTATTCGCACTTGTAAGAATGTATTTGGTGCCTTGATACCTACTTTCATTATCAATAGGTTGTCTTGTGTTTATTAATGGTATACCTTAATGATCGGTAATCAAACGAAGTCTCATTGTGTTCGACCTCAACTCCTTTATTCACATGATGTAGAATTGCACCTTTGGCGGATCGTGTAGAAGACTTGAAGACATCAGTTTATAGTCGTAGCTTTCCTAAGTTGTTGCTATCATTCATTGGACCAATACCTATATGACTTCAGTGATCATGGGAGATCATATTGTACTCCATTGTTTACAAATATCTTCAAATTGATTTTGAGACTGGTTTTCATTGGGCCTTGTTCGTGACTATGACAACCTATGGCATGTATCTACCCTTGTATTTCCTATTCATAGCCATGAATAGTTGTTTGGTATATTTCCACATGGATCTGCAGTGTAATTCAAATTGGTAGCCATGTGCACAAATTCATTATGGATTGTAATTTTATCATGAGCAACTAGTTCGTCCAACTTGGTCTCCATTACTCCACTTATGGGAATTATAATGTATTTTGGCCATCGCAGATACTCCTCTGACCTCACACATTATGGGGCATCTGTTATAGAAGGATTTGTCTCACCCCATGCAAACTTGCTTAGAAGGCATTTTCCATTTCCCTATGCAGACTTGAAGTCCCCTTTTTGCAATTCCCAGAGCTAAAAAACATATTTTCCACATATACATGCCCTAACATCTATACAACATGTGTATACGCAGGTTGCAGCATTACAACTCACGTACATTGGAATTTGTGCTCAAAATTAAAAAAATGGTGTTGGGTTTCCATGTCATGTCACGAGATCCATGATCATTGACCTTCCATATACTGGAAACATTTAGACTCAGCCCTTCAGTTCCATTTGAAGGTTATAAATGGGTCATATCCAAGCTATGGAAGAGAGGAGAAGAATTCAACTTTGAGAGAAAAGTTACTCTAGAGAAATTATTCACTTCATATTGAGTCTACATCCCTTTGTCCTTTTAAGTATGGACACATTGTTCAACCTTCGAGCTTTTCTCTATTTGATGGAGAACCTCATTGCCTCTCTTATATTATATTGCCTTTGGTGGAGGATTGAAGTGGTGGAAGCCCCGCTGGAAGGGACTTAGTTTCTCGGTTCTGAATGTGTCGACACAGAAGTTTGGCATTCATACACTTCTGTTGATTACAATTTAATATAAATACTCTTTTCTTGTCCAATTAATGTCTTGCAAATATTTGAATTTTTATTCCATGTGCGTATTTGTTATGAATATTGATGGATTTTGCTATTGTATGTGCTAACTTTATATATTATCACCATATGCTTGCATATCTTGGTTGTTGAGGACAAGTTGAAGGTGTATTTCTTTGACTCAAGTGCTCAACGGTGGACTTCATCGAACATCTGGACAAGGTAGGATCATTATCTTGTCTTGTTAGCATATTTGTTTATATAGCATAATTGAGATTAGAGTTGATTTATGTAGTCATTTCCGTCTGTTGTGGTTTACCCCATGCCATAGAGTGATTTTCCTCATAACAACTTTAATGTCCCTTTCCAAATAGGAGCTCCAGAGAGGAGGGCTTAGTAGTGTAAACATCCCCTTTTAGACTATAGCTAGGGATAAATAAGGGAAACAAGGTCATTTGGTTTCATTTCACTAGGGAATGTTATATTTTGCAAGTGACATTAAGTGAAAAGTGGGAAAATTGCACTTCAAGTGAATTAAGCCAAAAATAGAAGGGCGCTTAAGTGAAGGATATAATTATAAAGTTCAATGAAGAATTAGGGTTTAAGAGGGTATATGAAGGAGAAAAACGACCTAATTCCTCATTATTTGAGTTTATGATTGGAGAATTAAGATCTGAGGAGAAAACACACATGTTCAAGTGAATCAGTGGATATTGTAGATTCCAAGAAGAAGACACCAGTTGGTTGATTTTGGTGTTGAGAGACACACCCTATTCATTGGAAGGATCACCCATATTCTTCATCGGTTTCTGTAATATCCCCAAGGACGAGCCCTGTTGTAATCATGTTTATGAATTGTAAATCATGTTTATGAATTGTAAATCATGTGTTTGTAGGCTGGTGAGCCAAGTATTAATAAGTTGGTGGGGTTATGTGTTTATTAGGCCGTAGATCCTGAGTGTTAAAGGCCAGGAGCCTATTTTTGTATATGTAATATGCAGAACATTAATAAATATTAAACATCGTTGCGTGCAGACCGAACACAAAGAAAGAGTGATGGGGGACTAAGCTTCCACAGGGTGGGTAAGGGAAAGGGGGTTGAAAGGTTGGAAAGAGGGGCTAAGCTTAGGGGCTTAATCCTTGAGAACAATATTTTATTATTATTCCAAAGTTGTGTGACAAACATGTTTTTATCCTAAGTCCTGGGAGAGGCAATGCATGTAGATCCAACGTGTGCAAAAGGGATTGCATACTTGATGGAGGGCATGCATCTTCATGGGCGACATGTGTTGGCCCAGGCACATTCAATTTAACCCAAGAATTGAGTCGTGATGGGGGTTCGTCCTCCATTCTATCGTCGGTTGTATGAAACCATGAATTCCATCTAGTCTTTGTGTTTGGCCTCCATCATCGACCTCTGCTTAATTTTCTTGTCATGCACCCTAAAAACGAGAACCGTGAATTTGATCGGTGTATTCCCTTGAATGTTGTTCCCTCTGTATTTGACCTTTAAAAATATTCACGCACGCACCAGAGACACAAAATCCTTGAACTATCTGTGTTTTCTGTGGAACCCGACACCTAGGTAATCGCCTGAGTGTGTTGTGGCTTAGTGTCTGGCCGTTACCATTTTCAGGCTTATGCCCATTTTTTGTTGTGGTCATCATCCTTGTGTGAATGAGTGTTGAACCGTGGTTGTTGTCCTCACCTAGTTGGATCCGAGTCGAGGAGTGTGTTGAAGAAGTGGGTTGTCAGGCCCGTGGTTGAAGAGGCAGGTTGTCAGGCCTGTGAGCAGCTCTCTCCAGGTGAGAGAGTCTATTGGGAAGTGGTTTTCTCCCAAAGAGAGTCCAGCACCAGCTATGGAACTCTAAGAATTCATGATCCAGCCTGTTGCTGAGACCTAGAGAGGGAGGTGAAGCACCGATGGACTGTGTTTGTGAAGGTGTATACTCCCGGGTGGAACATGCATGTGGGGAATGAGAGTCTATGAGTAGTGGGCGTAAGAAGGCTCCTGGAGAGAATCCTTTCAGTTGCTCTGTGCAGGTTTCCTATAACCTCATCCTAGTTTAGGATTCCCTTCCCTTGGGTGGAACTTAGTCCTAGCTCGAGGGTGACCCAATGCTGAGCGTGATGAGCAGCGTGGTCTAAGGCTGGGAGGTTCGTGGAAGGTCTGCACGTGGTTGGTGGAGTTACTACAGTTTCTAAGATAAGTATCATTATGTATTTTAATTTCAACTAAAATGCATGTCTGTGATGCTTGTAATATTATCATGTATTTTGTTGCAATGATATTTACTGTTAATTCCATTATTTCTGAATGTTAGAAGTAATCCTGTGATTACTCTGTATTGTTTAGTTAAAGGAGTTAATTTGATTTAATATGCATGTTATATATATATATAAGTATGTGAATGTTTCCATGTAGTAGCGCTGCCAGGCAGTGGGGTTGATGGTCGGGGATGTTACAGTTTCATTAGCAGTTTATAGGTTCAGGAAACTAGGGCACACCTCATCAAGGTGAGGGCATGAGAGTTGGGAGACTCAAAGGTTTATCTTGTCCTGACCATGGAGAATTCAGATATTTCCTTTCGACCCAGTTGAGAGGAAGGCGGGGTGATCCTTTTGAGATACTTCTGGAGATATTCCGATGGAGGAATCATCTAGTGTGCACCAGATAGTTATTGAGGACACAACACTTGTGGAGACTTAGGCATATTTCCAGAGAGATCGTCAGACCAGATCCAGGGAAACCCTTCTGACCCAGCTCAGAGGAGGACAGGGTGCATAGATTGAGATAGTTACAACCCATTTTTTACGATGGGATCTCTAGGGTGCAACAGTTGAGCCTAGGAGGTGTGAAACCCCCCGGAGGAACCATCCAAGGTTCGTACATATCAGCAGAGGGTCGATCTTTAGGCCAACAGTTACTGAGAGGGTGTTTGAGGGAAGGGCATACAGCTTAAGATAGTTTTCAAGGTTATCTAAGGAGTTTATCCACCAGGGAGAATATTTTAGTCTTGCAGCAGTTGTCGTGTGAGTTGTCGATTGCATGCAACAATTCATCTTGCTCATCCATTGATCCAACATTCTTATTCACTTGTGGGTATTTTGATTTAGCATTGTTGATTATATTCCAACTAAGATCCATCTAGCCTTGATATAGTTGAGTGATTCCATTTATATTCCCACATGCAGTATTGTACTTTCAGTCATATTTCATAATAGAAGTGGTTGCAGTTGTTCTATGTTTTCTATCTATTGCACATGTTTGTTATACACTGGTAAACACAAGAAAACACATTTACAATTATTGAAACACAAAGAAAAACCATTAACTGCATCTAAAATCCCAAAGAGTATCAGTTTCTACAACAAATAGCCAAGAATGGAGGCAAATATCTAGATCTGGGGACCTGGGGATCTAGGGATATTATAATAGTCCTGACCTTCTAGTTGAGATTTCCCATATTAGAATTCCAAATATACAACTTGTGATCATTGTGAAGCTAGGGTGATATTTTTTTTAACATATTTTATTTCATTCTCAATTTATTTTAGTATTTTGAGTGCTAAGCTAATAATGTTACATCTTAATACTACATAAAAATAAATAAATAAATTACAAAAACTTCTATTTCATGTGACAATTTTTCCTAATAGAATATCCATTATAATTTGTATATAATTCCATACTAAATCCATGGAGAATTAAAATTCAAAATACTTTTCTATACATCTATTCTCTTCCTTCTAAAACAACCTGTGTTATTTCAACTTTGTGTCCCAATTTGGATTTCCCTGCCAATTAATTATATATCCTTACATCATATATCTAATATACCTTTATTTTTTTACAAATTAGGAGGGAAAAAGTTTCACTTTTCTCTAAGCTAGAATGTGAAATTTGTATATTTGTGTTGTGAAGAAGGCGTATATTGATAACCATAACATGATTATCCATGAATTAGAAAAGCTAATCTATCATGAACAACACTTTTCAACTAAAATTCTTTTAGTGGCTCATAAATCAAGGCCTAATGGTGAGGGTCTAAGGAATCCTTAAAGAAATATTGCATAGAGAGTCCACTAATATAATATAAATATGGATCCAATGTCTAAACAAAAATATTTATATTTAAACCTTGAATTGATGCATGGTTAAGTAGGATATGAAGGTATAAGGGAATTTCAATGCAAGGTTTCACTTATTATATGGGAAATTTTACTTATTCCTTTATATATTATATCATTGTGACCCCTTTAAAAAATCCTTAAGGCGTGGCTAGATGAGCTATGAAATTGTCCTCCAAATATTGATAGATATGTTAGTCCCAAAAGCAAGTGAAATGTTGGCTTTGTGATTATACACAAAAGAAGAGAGACAATTAAAAAGACATGGAATGTCATCTTATTATCATCAATTCAATGTTACAATAAAATTATTCCCATTTTATTTGCTAACAAGGTAGTTCTTTACCAAATTTAGGTAACTTCCATACTATACTAAATAATGACCAAAATTCAATCATTAAATTTATCATTACATTATAATACAAGACTCCAATATGATTATGTGTTGATCATTTGAACATTGTCCCAATTCATAATCAACTAACATTGAATATTTAAACGAGTACTACACTTATGAGGGTTGTCAAAACCTCACAACAAGTCATCCAATATTCTCAAAATCATTAGCTTGGTATATTCACCTTTCCACACAAGTTAGACTTGGGATTTAATCCATGGAAGTAATAAGAATTTGTTTTCTATCTTAATACATAAACTCAAGGCCATGACTAATTCATGAACAAAATGTTGTGGGCCTTGATGCTAATGTCATAATACTATCTTGCGAGAATGTATACTAGAATGGATTATAATTTTAGTAAACTGGATTATAGTTCTAGTAAAACAACTTTCACATCAAAGTAATTTCACTTTTATACATATTCTAAGTGAGACAATGTTTTTTAACCATTAATAAAGGATAGAAATCAAGACATTTTTTAGATATAAGACGTTCCATATTATTATAATACAATCTTACTATTTTGATAATGTTGTTTGTATATAGATTATATTTCATCTCATGGTTTATATTCACAACCTGCATCAATCTTCAACAGGGGTGTTTCTTGTAGTGGCCTTGTACCATAGGGGCTTCACTTGTTGGACAATATCCTATCATGTTGATTCATAAAGGGGGCTTTAAAATTATGAAAAATCAAGTCAATATATCATTTCATATTAAGGGAAAAGGGGTATTTTATTATTGAAAAAGGTTTATAGATATTGGGGGTGGGGGGAGATGCACTAGGTAGATGGAGTTTATAGGTATTGCAAAGGTTTTATAGGTACTTGGTGAAAGTATTAAATTGAAGAGGGGTGAAAGTAGTATAACACAAATCCCTTGATCCCATGACTATCTTAATATAGTGGCATATCAATATGCTAGGATGTCAGTGTAGTTGTTTGCTTATTTTTTGGTTATTTGTGGGTTTATAGGATTTTTTTTTCTGTTATAAGTACTAGGAGTAAAAATAAAAATGGGCATTAAAAATGCCACAAAAGACATGGATACCTAAATATCTAGCAAAAATGAGGAGATTTTTAATTGGATAGATGTATTGGGAGGGGGTTCAAAAAAAAMGTTTTGAGAGGTATTTTTCAATATTTAGTGAAATTATGGATATTCTTTAATATACCATGAATGAAAGTGTTCATGGGTTCACTAAGTGAAATATTGCATTGTATCTTCCCATCACTATGCACTTTTAATCAATAATTATCATTAAAATGAAAAAATTATTAGCTCATTATATAATCCTAGTAGAGAATCCATTCAACACATTCATCCTTGCACGAATAATAATCTCATGGAATAGAAGAAAGTTACCTCATTTAGTTAGGCTTATTTAAAAAAAGGATATATACTCACAAGAAATAGACTTCTCAATGCAATTTTCATATTAGAAATGGAGACAATAATCATTAACATAATATAATGATTATCACAACTTACTCCTCAAGAATGAAATACATCCATGTTATAGAAAAAAAAAATAATCCACAACAACAAGAATGAGAAAGGTAAAGAAAATGCATTGAAAATCATGTACCCTAGAATTTTATGTGTTATGTTTATAATGTTTTGCAAATTACACTGTACTTAAAGCTTTCCATAAGTCTTTTCCATATCTTAGAAAACATATGAAAATGGTAAAGAAAGTGCATTGAAAATCATGTACCATAGAATTTATGTGTTATGTTTATAATGTTTTGCAAATTATAATATACTTTCCATAAGTCTTTTTCATATTTTAGAAAACATAGGTAATATAGTGAGATTGTTAAACTTTCATAATATATATAAACT